>CM041215.1:16390624-16549185 GCA_023065735.1 Coffea humblotiana | reverse complement strand
AAAAAAGAGCCTAAGGGAAAGCGAAGAGAAAGAACAAAATGGGGTTTGCAGAGAGGGAACAACTTCAATTTCTTTATTGGTTTGTAGAGAGAAACGTCGATTTACAGAGACGGAAGGAGAAAAGAAAAAGAAAGAAAGAATGTGACGGCTGCTAAATCTAGATTGAGAAGGGTGAAAGGAACGATGCTAAAATTAAAGCGATGCTGGGCTTTTGTACTGGAGCCAAAGACAGGAAAAATAGAAGGAAAAATTAAAATCACTTAAAGTCCAAGTTTGGCCCAAGTAATTTAGAGATTGGACTCCTAATCTTAACCTCAAGCATCAGACCAAAAGGTCCGTATCTTCTTTCAAAATAGTTTCTCAATTTTAATATTTTTTTGAATTTAGTATTCAAATGTGATATTTAGATATCTGTAAATTTATTTAATGCATTTTGGCATTTTTTAATATATTATTAAGTATATGATTAATTTGTATTAGTAGTCTCTTATCTAAGTTTTAGTTAGAAAATATACTTAAAAAATATATAGTCATTATTTGGATACATTTTTACGATCACAAATGTAATTTATTTATTCCATGTATCTCAATATGTTGGTTAAGATGATTTTAGATATATAAATTAGAAAAAGGCAAAAAAAAAAAAGAGTTTACTTACAAGTTTGAGTTAGTTAAACAAAAAAATTGAAGTGGGCAAATTGTCAAAGTACATGCAAGATTCTAGGAGATATTCTGAATTTCATGAGCACATGCAAGATTTGAATATAGGTCATTCTTATGGAACCTAGGATTTAGGTAAAAGTTTGGGTACTAGGTGGTTAGGACATGAATTTGAGCGATCACTTGCAGGCTCTACTTTTTATTACTCTGAATATGTATCATATGGTGGACCTAGCCATCTTTAGAGGTCCACTAGTGTTTCTACCAGTGGATATTATAATCAGCCAATTAGAATATATCTTGACGGATTTGCATCTGATTCAATTAGCATTGGTTATTATGGACACAATTATGGTTCATGCAGTAGCACCACTGATAGTTTACACTATTGACGTTCGGTTACTACCATAGAGGTCATGAATTTAGATCAAATCCACCACCTTTGCCATATTTTAATCATGGTTCATCTAGTGTGTCATCAAATTGAAGAGATAAACAATATGGTTCATGTATTTCTCCCCATTCACATGAAGGAAATCAAATGCAAATGCCATATTCTTACCATAATAGGTCGGGAGATAAGTATGATTTTGAACCTCCTCGTCATTCTACATGGTATTAATAGGTATGTAAAACAAAGTAAAAATATGTTTTTACGATATTTGATAGAATTCAAGAGTTGTATATAATTCATTAATTTTAATATTTCAGTGATATTTATTATTATTTTTATTTTAGGAAATTGAGATCAATCATCTGGGCACTGCAGTTGATCAATGTAGGATGAAAATATTTATTGGAAATATGGTGAAAATGCCTGCTTCTTTATGTCTTTGTATTTCATAATATTATTTGAAAGGTATTTGTTTCTTTTATTGTATTGAACTAAACACCGCTACTTCCTTTGTGTACTAAGATTTGTATTATATTATGTAAGGTATGATGATTTATTCGTATACATAAGTTATATCTAATATAAAATAGGATTAGAAAGCACACCTGATTCTAAAATCATTTATTGCTAATGCTATAGGCCCTTATCGTAATGACATAAGTTATATCTAATATAAAATAGGATTAGAAAGCACACCTGATTCTAAAATCATTTATTGCTAATGCTATAGGCCCTTATCGTAATGACATCATTATTTTATTTAATAATTAGTTACTATATATGATCATGTAGGTATTTAGTAAATTTAATTTGATAATTGTGCTTTTATGGTATTTTCTATTTAATAATTTTTTGGAAAATTTTTTATACTATAATGTGTGTATCACTTGATATTCAACCGATATACCGTGACGGATGTGAAACAACCGCGACCACGATCCGCGACGGCGACGTGACCATGATCCGTGACAGCGAACCATGGTGGTATCCAAGTCAACTGTTACATTTCCATTGAAATAGAAGCTTATTTTGGGGACTTTCATGGTTGTTTGACTGCTCAAGTCATAGCAAGTATCCAAAAAAAACAAAGCTGGTGCTGATTTATATTGTAGCATTTGTTGTCTAAAAGCTGCGCGTAGTGCAGAGTAGGCTTTAGAAGGCAACCTTGTTATAACTGTTCCAGAATCAACTATGGTTCCTGAAGCTTGAAATACAAATGGATCAATGAGCAACTTTCTTCCTGCAACATTTCTGCCTTCAATATTAACAAAGTAAAATTCATCGGAGGTTATGAGTGGAGTGAATTTTATACTACTTGGAATTGCTGCTTTTCCAATGGTTAAGTGTCCATTGGATCTTGATACTGTTGGTAGACAGTAAGAGAAGAATTTGCTGTACTTTTGAGCAGTTTGGGAAACTAAGGTTAGAGGGTTGCGGTCAAGGCCTATCAAGCCTGCAGAACTCCCAAAAAATCCAGTGTTTTTTTGGCCACAGCCAAAGAGAAATCCATCAAAAACATCTGTTGCCGACAAAGTTAATTTATCCTTACCAAAGAAGCCAGTCAAGAATGATCCATCCCTATATCCTATACCATAAACACAATGTAGAGGTTGAGCAAGCTGGGCTATTTCCCATTGCTCAACGAAGTTGATTACATTAGGCCGAAGTACATGAGATGTTGGGATACGTTGAAGACTTTGCAGGATCATAGATGGAATCTCGCTGCATGTAGCAAGATCCCATGCATGGTTGGCATTAAGTCCATGTAAAGTCACTACCGGTGTCAAAAATTAGAGAAAAGTCTTTCTTTGGTGTTCCAAGACCAACAGTAACTATATAGTTGCCTGTGCCAAATGAAATACCACTCTTAGCAAGGAGAGTAACTTCAGCGTCAAGAAGCTTGTTTTGGTTTGTATTAAATGCATGGCAGGCTTGAATCCAACTGACATGAGATTGATCCTGAGAGAGGACTTCAAGAAGGGATGGCGTGATCGATTCTGCCTGATTTGGTTGATGACATAGACCATGACTGTGAACTACCTTCAAAGATGCTGTTCTACTAAGGCCTGAAATGATCATTTAGAAGCCAATACAACCAACGTGGAATAGTCAATTATCTAGTCTAAATCAATTAAAAACAAGATGAAAAGGCCACTAACTCGGTTTGATTTCTTCTGGTATGTATTCCTCAGTTTTTTATCAAACTGCTATGCTACATTAATCTAGAATTTAACGTAGCACCAGAGACTCCCATCCTATGGAAAAGCTGTTGTAACAGAGTTGGTCTTAAGTATTTTCAAGACCCGACTCAACCGGTAGAAACATTACCTAGTAATTTTAAGCAATGTTGTTAAATTCAGACCGAATAGCGACTCGGTTAAATTATTGGGTCAGCGGTTAAATTATTGGGTCAGGGGTCAATTGATCGGACCGTTCTCAAAAACCCGTTAACGTCAACATGATATCATAATTATTTTATATTTTTATAAGTTTCAGAAATATTGAAATTAAGTTCTTATTTATATTCAACCAATCATACAAAATGTTCCAAAAATATTCGACTTGCAATCAAATATACACCTAATAATTATATATAAAAATGTAAATTCATAGCTAAAATATGTCCACTCTCCAAAACTACATGAAAAACTAAATTAAAACAAATTAATATAAGTTAGAATCACTGATGCTAAATTGATAAGATTATAGGAATAAAAACATTTTGATTTGGACATCATTCAGAAAAGCGAGTGATTTTGATATTTACACTAAGTAGGTGGTATTTTCTTATTCCTATTAATAAATGAATGTGTTACAATTTAGATAACTCAAATTATGTTTGGGAAAACAAGAAAGAAAAGTTTGAAAACTGAGCCTGCCAGTCAAATCAGGTCACTAGTTTAGTCATTTTTTTACAGTTTTGACTGACTTTTGACCAAAACAGTTTTATACTACAAACCAACTCAGTAAGAAGGCCGGTGCACAGTCCGACCAGTCAATCCAGTCTAGGTCTAACAACATTGATTTTAAGGTCCTATCTTAATTCTTAAGCCCTGCCGTTTCTCCCTCCTTGTAATGTTTGGAGTATCTATTGAATGAAAAAAATAGAAGAGTAATTTAAAAAGGAAAAAGGTGGTACTGATTGAAAAAGAAAATGAGTAGTATCAATTTACTTTATTAACCTTTCAAGGTTTTTTGTAGATTAAAGATTTTTACTTTTACGTTTTGATTAATGTATTTCACATTCGATAAACTTTGCTTAAAGATTGTTGCTTTTTACTTGTTTATTAACGTACTTTGCATTCGATGATTCACCTTGGGATTACCACGAGCTACTATACTAGTATTGCAAAGAAATTAACTTACCATTACTCAATTGGTCAAAGGATCATATAAGTGGATAGAAATATAAGCCATCAATTCAAGCACTATAAAGTCATTGTAAATGTTGTAAAAATTTGGGATGCATCAAATAATATTCTCTACAACATTTCAGAACCAGTACAATTTTCTTCTTGTAAAATAGTTACCACATTTCCAAGAATGGGCACAAACTGAAAGCTAGGTGGGTAGTTTTTTTTATAGGGTACCATCCAGCATGTGTTGTTTCAACACTTACGGATTTCCAAATCAATTGCATTATGACTCCTTTTAAAGAAAACAACACAAATTCTCCCCGTAATTAAGAGATTTTGGAGTTAATCATTGAGGTTTTTTTGCCAAAATAACAATTTTGCTAAAAAATATTCCCAATGTGATTCACTTTCAAATTTTACTCCCATAATAATGTTATTGTTGCCATCCAATTATCTTGATTGCCATGTAGGATAATAAGAAAGGAAAGTTCTAGTTTATAGTTTCCAACATGAACTAAAATTTTAAAATTTTTTATTATAGAGGCACAAGAAAATTGCATAACTTTTATAATTTCCTTATAATTATTTAAAATAAATTCTACCGTTATTGACCTTACTAGTATTGGTCTCTGAATTTTTTTTTTAAATGTATCAAACCTATTGCATATATTTTTTTCCAAAAGCAAATTTTAAAAATGCAAAAATTGCAACAAAAATTGCAGCGAAAATTCTAAGCAATTACAAAAACTTCAAGGCTATCATATTTGTTTATGTTATCCTTCCTATTCTTTGAAAAGACAAGAGAATAATTTTCATTTGCCTTAAGATTATCGAAGCATATTTTTTAAATGCTATCAATACAAGTATTGGTTTCTTGGAATTACATTTGACAAGGGAAACATAACGAAAGAAAAAATTGTGGGAAAGTTTAGAGAGAAAATTGGAGAAAATATTAGATGGAAAAGAGAAATGGAGGGTGTCTTTATCTCCATCCTAACACATATGCAGCCTATGTGGCAAAAAAAGGATCATAAAGGTAATAAAATTTAAAATTAGTTTACTTTGAGTATATATTTTAGAAGAAGAGTTATTTTGGCAATAAACTCGTAGTTGCATATTTGCCAAATACCCTAGCAAAGCTTAAGAACAGGATCTATAGGTAGAATATCTAACCTCATCAATCCTAATATCATAAATGGAATAATATCTCAAAAAAGCATCAGTATGTATGGTCCTTGGAATACCCATGAACTATACATGTAACTTAAGAATCTCATATTAGTACAAAGTAGTGGCATCGCTTTTTTTTTTCTTTTTTTTCTTGCACCACACCAAAAGACAAAAAGAAAAAAGACTCTCTACTTTTGAAATGCACATTTTTTTTTGAATTTTTTTCTAGTAGGAGAGAGACAAATTTAACCAGTAGAACCTCTAGGTTCTAGATGAAATGCAATTATATATATATATATATATATATATATAATATCAAATAGTTTTGATTAATGCAGTAGCTAACAAAAAGAAGAACCTGGGGTAGAGGGATTGCAGGCGGATAGAAGAGAACTGGTGTGAATTGAATGGTAATTGCTTCCTGCGGCTAGTTTTCTTTCCAATGCAAGGCCCTTCTTTGAGGATAAAGAAATCAGAATGACAATTAGATTAGTCCAAAGCACAACTTTGAAGAAGGTGAAGGAGGTAAAAGTACTAGCCATTGATTTGATCTACAGACCACAGAATTATGCAAGCATGCCAATAGGTTATGCACACATATATATATATATATATATATATATATATGGGTGAGAGCATAAGGGAGGTTGAGGCTTCAAATTATAAATTTGGTAAAATCAAGAATAAGACTTTTTACTTAGAGCCAATAGTATAGACTTACAAGAATTTTGCAATAAGCTGATGCATATCGATCCCTCTTAGTTGTTTGTCTAAGCTTCTTTGTCTAATTGAGTTGGTTGCTATTAGCGTTGTTTGGTGATCTTATAGTTTTCTGCCTTTGGACAAATTTGTCTCCTTAGGAATTTCCGAAATTTCTAATACTAAATTTTTTTTCGTAATAATGTGTGTAGATATGCTACTATCTTGAGCTAGAAATATGTATAAATTCAAAGGCATGTAACATCAAATTTTTTGGTTTTTTGGCTTAGTTGAATACATAATAAGGAAACAAGCATTTAAGTACGGACAACATGGGAATTCAGCCATACATATATATATTTTTTCAATTCATATAACTTAGGAAATTTTTTTTTATTCTAAAGAAGAAAAATATGAATTAAAACAAACATTTGATGTGTTTTGATAAAGTCATTACTTTGTAATTTTGGCATCACATCCCTGTTCTTATGCTCCTATCATGGTCCTTGATTTTATCTTTACTAAAGCTATATTTTGGAACACTTCAATGCAGCAACGTACACGTGGCTACTCTTGTTCATAAATCAGCGGGTAATAAAACTAGAATTTTGCCTATGCCTTAGCACGGTCTTATTTATTTATTTATTGTGAATTTATACAAATCTGAATAATTTAAATAGAAAAATTAACAACAATCCTACATGTCCAATCATATTAAATTTAAAAAATTAATGTATTCTAAATGTTCAATTATTTACTAATTTTTAAACTTTTATTTACATACTTTCACTATAATATGATAGTCTACATCAAATAATATATTCCATATCAAAAAACTTGGTAGATATTCTTTTTTTTTTATAAATATTCTTTTAGATAATTTAAATTTTTATAATGACCATAAACCTAGAACTATATATTCACATTTAATTAAGTAGAAAAGATCTAGCAATCCGTTTTTTTCGTCAATAAATATTTAGTTTCCAATAATATTGGTAATTTTGTTAGTGTAACAATTAATTCTCTTTTTTACACTAAGTTAATTCAAAATTAAGGAAAGAGATAATGAAAAATTTGAATACTAATCAACGATATGATGATGAAAGGAAGTAATTTATTGAATATATAAGATTTTAATAATTGTGATTTGAAAAAGGCTTTACTATAGTTCTATGTAATAATTTGATAGAAAGCAGATATCATTAAGATAAGATTAGTTATTTTTTAAAAGTTATTTTTGATATCATTCAGATATGATTAGTTATTTTTAAATTTATTTTAAAATTAGGGATAATTTTTAAACATATAATATAATATTCAATATGGGTAAAATCCAAATGATCCATAACCCATTAATTCTTTTCAATTAGGCCTGCCACATAGGAGTGAGAAACAATCTAATTAAAATAGTTACCTTCATATATATATATATATATATATATATATAGAGAGAGAGAGAGAGAGAGAGAGAGAGAGATTAGGAAGAAGTGTTACTAGTAGGATCGGGCACTTTTACAATTGCACAGGATAATATACAGCAAATTTTAATATCCATTTAAAATTACGTTTCACAATCAATTGCATCCATCCCTTTTCATTAAAAAGAAATTAAGCAAAATGGGTGATTCAAGTGGGTTTAGGTGAGCCATAATGAGTAATGTGTATAATTGAATTAACCTAGTTAAACCTATTAAATAAATGGATCAAAATGAGTCAGTCAATTTATACCCATTTAACAAATGGGCTTGCGTTTACCCAATTACGTATTTATGACCTACTTGAAATTTTACTTTTATTTATTTTGTTTTTTCAGATGTTGTTTGACAAGAAATGACGACATTTTACTGTTATTGGGTTGGCCCTAAATCATTGGTTTTGGTTCGTGTTCAAGTTTTTGGTGAGTCAGAACATGAACCTTTAATCACAGTTACGATTCTGGTTCTAGTTCTCTAAATCCAATTTCAGTTTTGGTTCAACAAATTTCCCATCTAGTTCCGATTTGATTCTTATTCAAACTTGGACCATGGCCACCCCTAATTATACTAGAATCTACAAAATATAAGAATTAGGAATATGAGTGATTCCTAAACGGTTCACGCCTTGATTGGCCAAAAAAATGTACAATTCAGATTACAAAATATACATTAATTTTAGGGAAAATCGTTCAAAACGTCCCTCACATTTTATAACATGACTTTTTTCGTCCCTTACTTTTAAAAGTGTAATTATACGTCCCTTACAAATTCACATTGATCAAATTTGGTCCCTACCTAGGTTTCTGACTAGTTTTTGGTCGGAATCCACCACGTGACTTGCATGTGATCATTTTTTAAGGGCAAAATTGTCAAATCAAATTTTTACATAATCTGATTCATAGTCCCTTATATTGCGCAAAATGAATTTTTTCTTCCCTAGCATTTTACAAAATGAATTGTTTTGTTCCTCACATTTCAAAAAATGAATTTTTCCATCCCTCACCTTTTTCAAAATGATTTTTTTCATCCCTCGTTGATCATGTGTAGGAATAGCTTTTTTTCTATAAATCCACGTATATATATACATATATATTTGATTTTACCTGAACAGTATGAATAACAAGTAATTTATCTCTATTGGATTTCATCTAAACATGCTAATCATAGTTATACACATCCTATTCAATAGATATATATAGGGGTTTAAAACTAATAATTTTGTTTGAAACCCATGTATATATTTATATGATTTCACCATTTGAACCTATTCAATATTTGTGATCTTTTTCTTTTGGTAATAATTTATTTATTGAGTTGTATAATAAGATCATCTAATTAATGGGTCCTAACTTGAATTCTATAATTGTGCTAACAAATTTCAGTTTAAATATGAAATTTCTACTCGACACTTTTAAGACCAACAGTTGAATTACTTGCCTTGTGATTGTTTTAAAATTTGAAAGTGCCAATCATTTATTTCTTTTTGTCATACTTTTCTTTTGTTTACTTTTTCTATCCAAATTTAATTCGATATAAACACTTAATAATATTTAGGATTAAATGTCTTCTTTATTTTCAAATTTCTAGTAAAAGAAAATGAATATAAGTGAAAAAGTAACATTTTTTTTAAACCCATGTATATATCTATTTGATTTCACTTGAGCAGTATGAATAGAATGTAATGTATCTCTATTTGATTTCACATGCTATTCGTACTGTTCAGGTAAAATCAAATAGATATATACATGGATTTAAAAAAAAATTATTCACACACATGATCAATAAAAGATGAAAAAAATTCATTTTAAAAAATGTGGAGGATGAAAAAATTAATTTTGTGAAATGTAAGGGACAAAAAATTTTATTTTATGAAATGTGAGGGATTATGAATCTAATTATATAAAATTTGATTTGACAATTTTGCTCTTAAAATATGATCACGTGCAAGGCACGCGGTGAATTCTGACCAAAAACTAGTCAGAAACCTAAGTAGGGACCAATTTTGACCAATGTGAATTGGTAAGGGACGTAAAATTACATTTTTAAAAGTGAGGGACAAAAAAAGTTATTTTGCAAAATGTGAGGAACGTTTTGAATGATTTTCCCTTAATTTTAATAATATGTGTGGAAATGGTGATTTAAAGTGCCAAATTGGTCAAAATTCCAAAGATAAGAAATTAAAATCATCGTTTTTCCTAAGACCTTCATGTAAGGTAACATGTATGTTGCTCTGGCTTATTCAAAAACATGCACAATTATGCAAACTCACCAGCCGTTTGGTTGCTGCTAAGGAATAGAAATGATAATCACTGTCAAAGCCCCCTCAATGATAATGGTTTTGTGTTGGATTCCTTTGGTGAAATCTGATATTTAGGTGGCGTTTGGTTAGCATGTCGGATTCGGATTCGGATTCGGATTCATTCATTCTGGATATGGAATGAAATTAATCATTACAATACATTTATTTGGTTCAGTGCCAGGAATGTATATCATTACTATAGTTAATGTTTGGTTCGTTGGCTCTTTGTAAATAGAATATAAGAAATTTTCACTAATTAAATATATTAGTATAAATGTATTAGTAAATTTAGTATAACTAATTAATAATTTCTATTAGTAAACATGTATTATTAGTATAATTGATAATATCAATTATATTACATAGATTAATATACATTATATAATACATATAACTAATAATATCATTATTATAAGTTTGTAACTAATTAAATTAAATATTATATATATAATTAAATATAATTATGCAAATGTTATAATAAAAATATATAATTATAATTATATAATATATAAATATTAATTATACTAATATTTTATATAAATATAATGTATATTACATATTAAATATAGTTATTATTATATATAAAATAATAATTATAATTATAATTATATAATTTATTAATATTATATACATGTATATATTATAATTATATGCACATATAATATACATATATATTATAAATATATTATTATATAATATTAATAAATTTATAATATATATTATATAAATATAATTATATTTAACTAAGTAATTATAATATATATTTATGTAATATACTAATATTCTAATAAAATATATAATTTTAATATATTATATATATTACAATATAAATATAATTATATAAATATTAATTATACTAATATTATATAATTATAAGATTTGGGAATCAAACTTAGGTTTTGAACAAAACCCACCAACTTACTAAGGAATGGAGGAATGCTAAATTTTTAGACATCATTCCAAAATTTCAATTCCAATTGTAGTGAACCAAACATGAATCATGGGATTTATTCCATAACTTCATTCCGAAACCCTTTTACCATACGCCCCCTTAGTAGTCATTGTGGAATGGGATGACTTTTTTTTTTAAAATTAAAAAAAAATCTCTAAATTTTCTGTACCTTCCTTCACTCTTCAGCTCTTTCCGACTCCACCACCACCATCTCCTCAGGGACAAGTCTGAAACTTCACATTGGCAACATAGAAGCAGCTACAAACATCTTTTGTTCACCTATCGCAACCCCAAATCTCTAGCTCATCAGTGCCCACAAAAATTACTCCACTAAAAAAATTGAATTAAATCAGACCCACAATTCACAAATATGTCAAGGCCTTTGATTCATCTGATAAACAAAATCAAGCATCTTCAACATCAAGATTCTTCTTAATCCATGGTTATTTTGCCCAAACTTGTTATGATTTGATTCTTCAAACTCTACTTTAAGCACCAGTAAAATCTATCCCTTTGTGTGTATCTCATCTCCGCATTTTCCTTGCCAGACAGTTGTTTCAATCATTTAGTGGAAGAACCTAGCTTTGGCGAGTTTGAAAACACCAGACAGAAAGTTTTGGAGAGAGGAGGGTGAGAAAGATGCTTTCTGCTAGAAAAGAAAAGAAGGAGAAAAACCAATAAGTCTTTTTTCAGCGTTTTGTTTGATTTTATTTTTGGATTTTTTATAGGCCAGATGGGGAATGGGATGCAAGTGCACAATCTACTCTGTAATGGATCAATGGGATTAGAGGACCCAAAAGTGGGTAATGACTAAATCCATGGAAGTGAACCAAATATCTTTAAATACCATTGGGGTCTAAACTCCCCAAACCAAACAGGTGCTCAGAGTCATCCACATTGCTTAGGCCCAATAAGTTAATCATTCCAGAGTAATATGGTCAGTTAATCATTCCAGCCCAAATAACAATCATTCCATCGCCAATCAAAACTTTGTCCCGTAAAATCAAACTATGTCCATATAATAAAAGAAATGCATGCAATCAGCCCATTTTACGTGTTCTTCCAATTAACCCCAAAAGAGCCAGTCGACCACCCAAATCACAGCTGCATTGTCACACAAATAGAAGAACCGTCATCATCAATTAACTGAAGGAAGAATACCATACGTGATTATTTCTTCAGCAAAATGGCCATTTTGATCCTTCATCTTTGGAATTTTAGTCAATTTAGTCCCTTATTTATTATTACGACCATTTTAATCCCTTATCTTTACATAAAAAAACCAATCTAGGATCTCAAATGGAAAATTAAAAAATTTTAATAGAATTAGTCACGTGCACGACATTAAACCATTAAACATAACTGTTTTTGGTCCATTATCTTCAAGGTTGGGTCCGATTTTATCCTTTCAGCAATTTAAACTCTCAATTTTACAAGATAAAGTCAATGCAGGATTTTTAATAGGAAATTGAAACCCTAACAAAGCCGATTTTGTGCATTGTAAGTCTACATGTAAGATAAAAAAGTAGATTAAGAAAAAAAATCACATACACGTCCTAATTAGTATGCAGTGACGTATAAAGGATGAAATTAGACATGACTTTCTAAATATACTAAAATATACTAAAATGGTCACTTCTTATGGTGCAGATGTTGTGCACATGACTAATTCTGTTAGAAATTTTCAATTTTCTATTAGAGGTCCTAAATTACTGTAAAGATAAGGGACAACAATAATTACGGTAATAGATAAGAAACTAAATTGAATAAAAGCTCAAAGATGTGGGACTAAAATGGCCATTTTCTCTTATTTCCTCCAACGAAAATACTTTTCGACTCGGTCAAAATTCCAATCTTGATCAACTTAGATTTATTTAACCACTGTTTTAAGCTAATGGTCCTTCATAAATACAGGATGGTTCAGCCGAGAATCCATTTAACTACTGATTTAAGCTAATGGTTTGTGCTTGATGCATAATTCTACATTCTTTATGCTTTTCTTTTTGATAAAATGCCAAAATTGTTATTAAGTACTTCAACGACTTCAATTCATCGTTAACAATGTACAAAAAGTAATTTAATCCTTAATTGAATTTTTACATCAATTATAAAAAGGAAATGGGGAATTTCTGTGTACCTTTTTTTTTTTTTTTGAAAGAATCTGTGTACGTGGTTTTAAATGAGTTGGTAATCTTCGTGTTCTTTAACTCTAAAGCATTGAGCCACCTTAGAAATTCTTAGACTCATTCACAAAGGCAAAAGACTTTGCATGGCTAACTTGACATATACTCTAAAACAGAATTTTGGGCAGACTTGGTCTTATAAATTTAAGGGTTAAATGCAAAAAACCCCCTCAGGAACTATATATCTAGTTGCAGTTTACCTCCTAAAATATAATAATAGGCATTTTGTCCCCTTGAATGATATGTTTGGACAACACTACTCCTACTATCTTAATTTTTTTTTCTTTTTTCTCTATTTGCTTTTTTCATTTTTTCCTTTTCTCCTTTTTCTTTTTCCTTTTATTTTATTTTTTTTTCTCTTTCTCTCATGGAACTAACCAATGTTTCCCTCTAGTGCGAAAGACTTACATCAAAATTTTTAATATTTTTAAACCACTTTTTTAATTTGATTATTTGTTAAATTCATTTTTAATAATTTATCACAAACTCTTTGTTATTACAAAATATATGTAACTTATATCGTAAAGTGTATTAATCTAGTAATTCAACAATTTAAGTACCTATAAACCAATTAAGAGTTCACAATTACTCAAAGATAAAAGGGGTAGATTTGTCTAACAACATCATGAAAGGGGGCAAAGTGCCTATAAGCATAATTTTGGGGTAAACTACAACAGGTATAAAATTCATGGGGGTTTTTTGCATTTAACCCTAAATTTAATGACTCAAATGTTGCCATATCTCTAATACTTAATATTATCAGTTCGCAATTTACTTGACGCTTTCAAGAACTTATTTCCGTTTCCTGCATTATTTTTTAAATTCTTAGATAATGTTTTTCCTTTTTGTTTCTTGGAAGAGGAAGGGGCTTGTTCAGGGTCCCAACTGCCATACTAAGAATCGCAACTGTTGTAGTCTATGACATCTTAAGAGTTAAGAATCATAGCACCTTGAAGAAAATAGAGACTTTCGAGCTGAAATTTGAACAACTGTAGTTGAATTATATTAGCCAACATTTTTGCTGGGGACAGCGGATCTAACATTATTCAAGAAAAGGAAGAGTAGAAAATTATATGAAATAGAGGTAATTTTTCTGTACCCCAACAAGGTTTCATCCCACCACCTACATTTTCAGCATCTATATCATAAAGAAAATCCATTTTGGGCTGATGATTAATTCCAGTAATGGTAACATTAATTGAAATTTTGTTCATGGTAAATTTTAAAGACCGAATTTACCATTTCTTCTGCAGTTTTTGATAGGTTCAAGCTCCATTGGTCCCATCTTACCTGTGAAATGTATCACAATATATTTTTTAGGGAACTGAATGCTTGCAAGTTGCAACCCGTTGTGATTATAATATCTAAGTTTTACAAAGATAATTCATGGTGAATATTCAGCCATTGATTGCTCAAAATTGGTGTGCAGAGAATCAGATACTGTTTCTGTCAAGCATGAGACAACTGTTACCAAAGAGTTCCCACAGATGTAAAGACCCTCGCAGAAACTTTCAATTTACTTTCAGCAACACTGATGCCAAGGAGTTCCAAACGCATAAAGGATCCTTGACTATAATTTGATTGAATTTTCTAAGAAGGTGTTAGGAAATTGATTTAATTTGTTTTAGGCAGGTTTTTTGTTTTATGTGGAAGTAACTATTTAATTTATTGGTTTTAGTTATTTGAAATAATAGTCAAGGGAATTCTTATTTCTATGAGTATAGGAATAGAAGTTATTTCCTATTATGTATAAAATTTGGAATTAGCAGTTATTTCCTGTTATTGTTTGGACGTTGGCCAAGTAATGTAACTTATAAATATGTGGAGGTTGGTACACTATAAAGTTGTACACAAAGCCTACATTTAATCTTATACATGGGTTGAGAGAAAGTTATTAAGAGATGAGAAATGTTATATAAGGGTTGAGTTTAGATTCGAGTTATATAAGTGTCATTTATCTTTTATGCTTGTGATTTGTTTGTTTTTAAATTGTTGTATTTTTGATGTTGCAATAGTCATGTATTCTGTGCTTGGATCCCAACAGAAGCTGTCTTGTCAGATATTTGAACTTCAACGCAGAAGAGGAAGTTGTGGATCTTGCAGTCCACTACATATCCTCAGCAACAACCTGTCAATTTAAGGATTTAGCCAAAATTTGTAAAAGTTTGAGAAACAACTGAAAGATCATAATCAAATGGATTTGCTGAAGACATCTGAGGTAGTAGCTATAGTGAGCTTGACAGGTCCCCATGTCCTTTGGAATCAAATTTCTCATTGTGTTTCATATTGAATAGCTAATTTCCAGAGTAAAGAATATATGAACCATTTGAATAGGTAGAGACTTTGATGGATTGAAAGGAAGGTATGTCAGCGGCTAGCTGGTTACTACATATCAACGTGCCAAAAATTGGCTTTGAAGATGTCATCAGGATTTGTTATACTGTTCCCTTCTATCTCTGGGCACAAAAAGTGGACGTCAGGTAAGGTACTCTACATTTCCTATGAGAAACGTCGCTTCCACTTCAGGATAGTTGGCCAGACATTGATATGCCATCAATCTCACGATGTGATAAAGAGATTTGAGTCTCAATTTTTTGGGATTAATGAGTCATTAACATGTTAATCAACCTATGTCTGTCAAAGTTTCTAGTGTTATCAGTTACGCTACCAATCATTTTGGGTCCCTTGTTTGTGTCAACTTATCAAAGTTTCCTGAATACTAGCTCTGTTTTTTAGTATTTGAAAAGCAACTTAAAATGGTCACAAGTTCTTAGCAGCCAATTGTTTTAGTTATATGAGTGAATTCTTAAGAAATCATTGCGTAATATGGAAACTAAAGACTTCCAATTTGAAATTTGTAAAGTAAAATATATGTAGAATTACATATGCCATCAGTCTTGCTGATGGCTCACAAATATTCAAGAAAAGAAAAAGTACAAAATTCTATAGAGAGCAAGATTTTGTTTCTCAATCTCCGCAAGGTTTTGTTCCAAAGCCTATTTTTCCAGCATCTATGTCATAGAGAATATCGAGTTCTCGCTGCTGATTATTACCAATAATAGTAAGATCTTCAGATATTTTAGTTGCTGCAAATCCTAAGCACCATATATATGGATTCTTCTTTGGTATCCACACAATTCCTGATGGATTCAAGCTTACATCAGTCGCACCTCCAAAATGGAGTGTAATTTCAGGTAAATGAATGCTTCCATACCCCTTCACATTGTAGCATGTGTCTAACTTCTCCTGAGATGGTGCTGGTGGATAATCAGCCATTGATTGCTTAAAGTTCTTACTTAAAGCAGTATATGCTGATGGCGGTAGGTAAGTAATAACTGTTCCGGAGTCGATCACAGTTCCTACTGATGTAAATATTGTAGGTGGAACATCCAATCTGCTTCCCGCCACACTGATGCCAAGCAATTCCAGAAAGTATAGATTATAACTTCGTGGAATGTTTTGTGGAGGTTCGATCAGATTCGTGAATTTTAATCCAGAAGATGAAGTTGCTGATCTTGCACGATCGCCAAAGTCTATATGCCCCTGGGAACTGGAAGTTTTAGGAAGACAATAGCTGAATGTTTTGGCGAATTTTGAAGCAGTCTGGGAAACAATTGAAAGATCACCTCTGCCTAGTCCAAGCACCCCATCTCCATTAGCAAAATTGCCAGCACCCCCATCAGTAGTTAAACCACAACCAAATTGAAACCTTTCAAACACATCTGATGGTTTCAGGGACAGTTTGTCACATGCCCAATGTCCTCTAGAATTCGTTTTGTCATAATAATCCACACTGAATGCATCATTTACAGAATTAGGTTTGCAGGAACCGTTTAAATAAGTGGAAGACTTCGAAGGATCAAACAGACGGTTTTCAGATTTGCAGCCTTTTGAGCATGGTTTGCAGCGCACCCAAGTGGGGTCACTACCTGTGTCAATTATTACTGTGTAGTCTACTTTGGGAGTGCCTAAACCAATGGTAGTAAGGTACTCTCCACCAAGTGGGATTGAATCAGATGTTTGGATTCTTGATCCTGAATCTGCAGCTTTTGAATGGACATTTGAGGCTCTCTTATTCAGTGACCGGACTCTGTTTTCATCCTCGAGCAAAGATTCTTCATAAGCAGAAATTTCCTTTGTACGAGGGATTTGTGAGCATGGTCCACGTTTAGATGTTACTACCATCTTTCGTGATCCTACAGAAGAGCCTGCGGATAACCAAAATCTTGTTAGATTCTACTTTTCAGCACAATCTAGTATCCTGATCAAGCTAAGTAAAAAAGCAGGAAAGAAATCAAGAATCATTTTTCATTTGTTGTACACTTTATATTTGCCAAACCAATCTAGGCTAAAATGGCAGGAAAATAAAAACTACAGAGCAAATCCTTAGATAGGTTCGATAACAACCAAACCAACATATAGATCATGTGATATATGTAATAGTAAAATAAAATTTCTTACATCAGTACATGTTATTTATGAGGAGAAATTTTATATTGGTCCAAATCAACAACTTGGCATTGTCCAGTTATTAATCGATAATCAATGAAAAAGTTTAACGCGAATACATAAAGGCCCTACTTGCTAATTCATATGTTAGGTGAGGCTTACCTTACATGTTAAATGGAACCAAGTAAAACTCTTGTGTATTCATATAGAACTCTTTCATTAATCCTAAAGCAACTACTATATTTGTTAAGTAGTTGCTCCGGACATACATAAAATTTTCCTATTCATGACTATATACATATTAAAATCGCAATAGGTCAAATATACCTAATATTTGTCAATCTCAATAGTTCAGTACATAATTATCAAGAAACCACAGCAGAAATTATTAAAGGATAGAACATGCTAGATATATGCACCTTTGGTATGTCCTGTGCAATATGGCTTTGGCAACAGTGAACTCACATTCACCGTATGATAATGAGGTTTTGCTGGCTTTTCCACTCCATGAGAAATTGCAACACTAGAACAAATTAACCAAAACAAAGTAGATTTAAAGAAAGATAGACGATTGCTGGTAGAAGGCAATTGTGCAAGTGCCATGGATAGTGTGTAAGTATGACACTTTTGTGACTGCGTAACTACGAGAGGAGGAGTCATTCTTATATACTAGTACAGTACTTGCACTAGTACTAGTAACAAGAGAAAAGAAAAGGTGCTATTGACGTGGAATTGAGGGCAGACTTGGCGTGTTATGCCTTTTAGGGTTGGCATACTTTTCTTTTGCCACTGTACTTGGAGACGACCGTTGCCAAGGTTGAGTTGACTTGTAAACTGAACTAAAGAGTACGTTAACTTTATGCTCCAGGCAAATTCTTCTTATTTCTCTTAGGAAGTTGACTATTCAATATGACATTTAATATTATTGGCTATGAATTTTTTAAAATCTTCCTTATTTTCTTGCTCTCCTTTAGGAGACGTTTTTGAGGTTTGTGAAATCCATGCACAAGTGCAAAAAAGAAAAAAAAAAGTCTTAAATTACCTTAGGAAAGGCCTATTTGAATAAAAGGGTACATGATAAATCAAATTGATTTACTGTAGGAACATTTGTCTGCAAATTTTTATTTGCTTTTGAACTTTTTTTTAGAACTCTTTACGATTTTCACTGTTTAAAATGCTCAAAATTTATACTACAATATATCTTCGACAAAAGGATTTCTAAACCTCAAAATGTACATTTTTCTAGTCATCTTGACCCACATAATACCGAAATCTGGCTATTGCGTCCACCACACGACTGACCTATTAATATTAGTACCAAGCCGAGGACTTGATCAAGTCTCCCAACAGGACAAAACGACGGAAACAAATTCTTCCAAACCAAAATACAAAAAAATTCAAACATCATGTAATGGCATGGGACAGATGTTGAGACATACTGTATTTATAACAGTCCTTTTTTACAACAGATGTTAAGAAAATATTTAGTACAAAATCAAGAAAGTTTTTGGGAGATTATGTATGCTTCATTCAGCTGGTTTTCGGCAGAATATACACACCAAAAAGTGGACACACCCTTAATGTAATCTAGCTAATATGATATATAATCTAATATGAAAAAATGGATGTGTTTGTATAGGAGATTATTTGAAATAATTATTGTAACACTTTTTATTATATGATGTATGTGGGATAAAAAGGTGATTGAAAAAATAAAAAAATATATTGAAATTGTACTTGTGATGCAACCAAATAATTTTTGGCCACACAATGGCTATCCACGCATTTGCACTCCATTTTTTTGTTAATTGCACTGCTACCATTGTCTTTATCATATAGTTTAATAAATAAAAACCATATGATAGAAACGATAGTAAAAGTGTGATTAACACAAATGGAAGTGCAAATAACATTTCACTCTAATATCTAGACGAATTTTCATTTAGGAGAGGCTAATATTCAAATATATTCGCTTGAAAAAAAAATCAATTTTTGGGAAGCATTTTTTATTTTGCTGTCTTATAACATGAAACATTTCATCATTTGATTTTTTTAAGTTAACTATAAACATCAGATTTAACTAAACAGTTAACCTAGTTTGATTTATTTCTGTTTTCAGATTAATGCCAAAAATATGATTATAAAGTTCTGGATATTATAAATTTAGAATAAGAATAACTGAAATGTTAGTAATTGCCATAAACTTCTCAATTATAAAATTAGAATAAGAATAACTGACTAAGATCTAAAATATCGTAAAAGAAATTCTAAAGTAAAAAGAAAAAATAAATAAAACTTACCTTGAAAAAATGGAGGTTGGGGAGGAGTTGATGTTTGAAATAGGATCGGATCAAGTTGTTTGGGGACGTAGATATTGATGAATAAACGTTCGAGTGGAGTTGGGGAAGGGAATCAATGATCATCATCTGACGATTGAAAACATTCGGCTGTCTTTGTGTTTCTTTTAATGTAATCAATCTAGTTTAAATAGAATTGTATGGACAGTTGAATTCCTTTTGTTTGTTTTTTGTTGCCCATGTGTATAGTGTTTCCTAGTTGCTGTTTTAAATTATAGTAATCATAGGTATTATAGGAAACTAAGAATTAATTTATTATAGGACATTTGTGTTATTTAATAATAAATATAAAAGTTCCTCTTCCTCCGTTTTTGTTTTATGTTTAATAAAGTCTATCCTAGGCTATTTTAGTGAGAGTTTCTCTTTTATAATGTTTATTAGTGAGAGTTTTCTTCTCTTATAAACTATTCTAGTGGGAGTTTTATTTAATTTTTTATTTTTTTCCTCAAATCTAAGAGTTGTTTTAGATCTATGTATTAGATTTGAGATTTCTTGAGTCTTCTCGTCAGATCTCAGAATCAGTTTTGAATTTGAACTAGTTGGATAGCAGATTTGAGGGAATTGACACGCATACGTATTTGTGAAATAGCTCACACAATTAGTCAGATTTGATGGTTTGTAATTGACAGTGTAATCTTTCTTATTTTATAACTCTATTAAATTTAATGATTTTTTAGATCACATATACTCCCTCCATCTCATTTTGATAGTCCTGTTTTCCTTTTTCGTCTGTCCTAAATTGTAATCTACTTTCCAATTGAAAAATGTAGTTGTATTTTAATTTTCCTAAAATGCCCTTATTCAATGTACGTTGTTGTTGCTATAAACCTACCACATTTAATACATTTAGATTTTCCAAGCTTATTTATATGAGGAGGGAAACCAACTATGTCATCATTGGCTACAAACCATAAGTGAAAATTTCCAAAACCATCCATATTCCCACAATTTTTCTAATGAAACTCCAACAAAAGAATATGATTTCAAGTTTCCATAAAGTTGTACTCTAATTAATGTGAGGGTATTTTAGGAAAATAGTTCCCTAAATTGAATGTTTCAACAAAGTTAATTACTTTTTCTTAAACTGCGTAAAAAAAATCAGGACTATCAAAGTGGGACGGAGGGAATATTTGTGACATGATCTATGTATTTTTGTCATTAGTGCAGTTTTCTTTGTCAAGCAAATCGTGTTAAACGATTTTCAACTAGTTTATTAATAAAATTGGCTGCTGTCATATCAAAAAAATCTTATACTAACAGTATACTAATATATGGAAACTAGTTATTGGTTTGTTAAAAGAAATTTTTACTAGTTAACTGAACAAAATAGTACGTTAATGTTTGTGCTTTAGGCAATTCTTATAATTTCTCTTTGGAAGTTGACCATTCAATATGATATTTAATATTGTTAGCTATAAGCTTTTAAAATCATCGTTATTTTCTTCGTCCCCTTTGGAGACGTCTTTGAGGTTTGTGAAGTCATGCAGAAGTGGGAGAAAAAAAAAGAAAAGAAAGAGCTTAAATTGGCTTAGGAATGGCTAATTTGAACAAAAGGGCATACGCTAAATCAGATTGATTTACTGATAAGAACAACTGTGTTAGAATTTTTATTTGCTTTTGAACTTTTTTAGAACAGTTGTAATCCATACGATTTTCCCTTTATAAAATGCTCAAAATTTATGCAATATGTGTTTGACTAAAATGCATTTCTAAAAGCCTTTTACATATCTTCTGGATCTATTAGAGATACATTTCAAGGGCTACTAATCTTGACCCATAATACCCTGGTCTTGCTGTTGCGTCCAACACACGGTTGATCTACTGGGCAAACATTTGGGTTGGCCCCTCTATGTAGACTGTGCCCCAAATTTTATTATTCCAAAAATTAAACATGTGGCAAAATTTGGGCCAACCCAAGTTCTTGCCTTACTTCTAAGCCGAAGACTTGACCAAGAGGCATGCGACAACTCTAAGACTAGGCCTGTCAACAGTTGAGTCCAGGCTCGGACCCGGATTGGATCAGTCCAATAATTTCGGGTACGGATAAGGATATAATTTCGGTATCCGGACTCGGAACCGAATTCATTTGTCAAATATAAAAAATAGGCCAGATATGAAATATAGTATTTTAATCCAGACTCAGATATAAATTGATTAATAATTTAAATATATATATATTTATCACTATAATACTCCAAATTTACTTCAATCTGATTGTTATCCAAACAGACCAATAATACCCCAATTTTAGACAAGCGCCGCATGTCTCTCTCACTCTCTCTTCTCTTTTGCTGTCCCCAATTTTAGCCGTCCCCTTTCCAAGCTTCAAAGAGGAGCAAGAAAAAATCTAAGCTTCCAGTCCACCGTCTCTCTTTCTCTTCGGCCCCGGGCAATTAGTTAAAAGGAAGGAAGGAAAGAAGCGGTTGCAGTGCCCAAACCAATTTTTTTAAAAAAATCTGAAAGGATCTATTTGCAGTAGAAAAAGCCAGGTTGGGTTTTGTTTTGCTTTTTTCTATTTCTGGGTATGTTAACTGTTAAGGAAATAGAAGGGAGAGGGAGATTCTCTGCTCTGAAATGTAAATACACTACTACATAGATGGATAGATAAAGCAAAAGAAAAAGAAGCAGAAGAAAGAGAAGTGAGAGAGCAATTGTTGTTTAGTTGGTTTAAATGCAGTCTGCAGTGGACTGGATTGGTGGGGACCGTGGGGTATAATCATCATCCATTCTTCATTCTTCATTGTTCATTCCTGCGGCTGCTTCCTTCATCATTTCTACTTCCTGCTCTCCTCTTACTGCATTCTATCACCAAAACAACAATTCAGCAACAGGAGGCACTTTTATCACCTCGATTTCCCAGCTCTATTTTTCTACTTCCGACTTTCTTTCTGGGATTGGTCTGCTCACTTCTATTGATGCATATTTTCCTTTTTTTTTTTTAAAAAAAAAAGTAAACCAATTTCTTTTATTAAGGTGGTTCAGCTTTGCACCGTCTCTCTTTCTCCTTTTTTCCGGATAGACTCGATCCATCGGATCCGGTTCTGGAACATAAAGTAAGAAACCTGCCAAGTAAACGAGTCGAATTCGAATCCAATAAAGTATGATGAGACCAAGCCCGGAATAACGAATTTCAGCGGAACCTGACCCGTTGACAGGATCATAACTTTGAGGCATCCTATATTTAAGACTTGAAAGGAAATTTAGTACAAAATGGTAAAATGGTATTTGCCATCATTCATTGGTTTTTGCTAGAAGCCACATACCAAAACGTTGACACATCCTAAATCTAAATCTAATCTATAGTGATATATAATCTAATACCAAATATATTGTAATCTATGCTACGAAAAAAGTATGAATATGCTAACTTTAATATTTTTCTTTTTATGGATCTATCTAATTTATTCCTGTTGAGGGTTCTTTTGCAAAAAAAAAAAATAGTCTAATACCAAAATCCAAAGCTAGTAAACTCTTGTAAGGGTACTAGTGGAGCAAAAAATAAAAATAGGGCAAATTTGAAAATTCATCAAAAAGTGTCAAACCTACAAATGACTGGATACGGGACCCAACACCTGAGGTACACCCCGTGTTTCCTGCCTCGCAGATCCTGATCTCAGTTCCGCAAGTTGTAGGGCAACTTGGAGCTTATTCATTCAAGTTTTTTGACAACTTTTCTGAAAAACAAAGTATGGAGATTTTAAGAATCATCTTTTAACAATTCTAATAGCCAACTTGTATCAACTTTAACATGATTGATTGCAGTTTTGATCTTTTATAAATAAAGACCTTGGATAACATTTCTTACAATTTTGGAGTCTAGAGAAACTATACAAAATATATATTTTTTTTATTAGAATTTCTTAGTTCATTAGTTTAGGAGTTTAGATTAGTGTAGTTATCCAATTCTTATATATCTAACTAAACAAAGGAGGAGATGATGGATGAAGATGAAGAGTTTGGAATCTCATGTGACAAGGGTGACATCTTTCCTATTACTTTATTTCTTGTATTGAATCTTATGTTTAGTTATAATACAAGTTTGCTTATTCTTTGTATTTCATTTATGTCTTGCTAGTTTGTGTATCTAGGGATAGATGAACTATCTATTATTGTTATATGATTTTTTCATAGTTTTTTGGGTTATTTCTTGTGTAAGTTATTTTGCACTCTTGCTATTTCAATCATGATTAATTGGCCACTAGTTGTGATTATCTAAAAATGTTGTATCATCAATGAAAGTTGTGATTTACCACTAATTCAAAAAAGTACTAAATCTAGAGAGTATACTCATGAAAGTAGAGGTGCACTTTTGTGGTTTTGGTAGTAATTCCATGTGATTTCATAGAAGTAATGAATTTATAGTTAATTTCATAACTATGAGAGTAAGTATGAATTATCTATAGGTATGATCGGTAGGCTGGCGAGAGCGGGTATTGTGTACATTAGGAAATCATGCCATGTTTAGTCAAATAATAACAATCAATTAATTAGTAAATTTACTTGAAAGAGTAGTTTGGAATTCCATGCCCCCAAGAGCTTTTAAAGGCTGGTTTTACTCCTTTAATTTCATGTTTATAATGTAGATTTATATTCATGCATTTGCGATAATCTAAAAAATAAAGGAGTTCAAAGCCTATCAATAATTGGCAATGTTCCCTGAGGGATCGACATCTAATATTTCTATACTCGATAAACGATTTATATACTTGTATAAAATTAGATATTTAGCTTTTTAAAATTTGGTGCAAAGAGAAAGTCTCGTCATTGGCTATACATAGAGTGGGTCTTTCGTGAGAATAAATGCATCAAATCAAATGAGTTTTCAGTGGGCTATTTGGGCCTTTGAATCATTGAGTATTTTTGTAATAAAAATATTTTAGACTCTTTTGCGCTTTAGTGTCAGTTGCTTTTGCATCTTTGAACAATTTACTAAGACTTTTGTACTTTCTTCTTTATAGTGAAATTTTATTCCTCCTCACATAGATATACGTCAATTTGATCGAATCACGTAAATTCTGTAGACATAAGTCAATTCGATCGAATCACATAAATTCTATGTCTCTATTTTATTTATTTTACTTTATTATTTGTCTTTTAGAATTGCCAAGAACCCTTTCATTAATTTCTTGGAACTCGACCTTACGTATATTTATATGAAGAACTGCTTGGACGTAGGAAAATTTGACTAAACTACATTAATTAAGTGTGTTTGTTTTATTTATTTTTGCTTTGTTAGTTATCTTTTGGGGTGATCAAGAACCCTTTTGTCAATTTTCTAGGACTACATTTTACATTTATATGAAGAGCTGCTGACAAATTTTTGCACTCTCACATTTTCCATCTTTCATCCCGGAAGAACTGTTGCTGTTTTTAATTTCCGGTAACACAAGCATTATTACTTGAGCATGAAGTGCTATTGTAATTGTAGCTTGACGAAGGAACGTCTCTAAAAATCATGATCAAATACAGCAAAAATTCATACATCATGTCAAGGCATAAGACAAATGTTGAAAGTCTATAAGAGTCCTTGTTACTTGAACAAAATAGTATAATCTACTATGATATAGAATCTAATACCCAATTTAATCTAATCTATATTATTATAAAAGTGGGAATATGCTCATTTTGATGTTTCTCCCTTTTTTGATCCACCTAATTTACCCTTATCAGAAGTTTTTTGGGGAAACTGCAAGATTTAATTTAGGAGATGACTAAATTGGGCCAAAGAAGGTAGTTTACTACTAAATTTATCTGTATGACTATCTTTTGACACCTATCAACAACACAAAATCTAAGTGATATGATTAGCTGTTTGTCTGCAAGGACAATTTGTATGTCTTCTAATTATAGGGATAATTTGCTATTCAACTCACCTTACAAGGGAGCAACTTGCATTTAAACTTATTATTGAATATGATTTGATTTTTATGGAATTACATTTTAAAAGATGAACAGTTTGATTGGTAGTGAGTTTATCGGAGATTGAATCACAAAAAAAGGGACAACGAATGTGAGAGAAAACGATGGGAAAACCTTAATCAACGAAGCAATCCCTTTGAGCTTATAATAAATCTCTTAATCAATCATAATGGGACATAGGACAAACAACCTCGATACTTTGTCATCAAGGCTACAAAAAATACATGCGCGTATAAGTAAGTATCTTGTGCAGGAGATGCCAATCTATACAGTATAGTTTATCGCTTGCTTTGCGTCTCCTGGCTTATACATGCGGATTAATACCTATCCGATTAATGTCCCACTTTGAATAGATTAATATCATCCATAATATATTTTAGGAAATTATTTTCATTTTTTCTTTTTGGTGGAGCTTTTTTTTTGGATAGCTTGGAAATCGTTGTTGGCATATAAGATTTTTTTTTTTTTTTTGCAAATTATAGTGTGAACCCAACTAATTAAGTACCTTTGTGCAGATAACTCCCAAGACTTGAAAAATAAGAACTAGACACATACGTGATGAGGACAATGTATAAAGTAATCTTACAAATTTGGCTTAATTTCAAATAACCTCCATGCAATCAAGGGTTAGAAGCAATTCATCTCCTGTACTCATGAAACTTATAAATTGCTTCGTGATGATTAATGATCATAGGGATAATTTAACAAACCTCACCTGAGGTTTGTGCTAATATCACTTGGCATCCCTTAAGCTTTAGAAACATTGCTTACTTTAGGGGTGCTAATTGATTTTAGCACAAACCTCAGGAGAAGTATGTAAAATAACTGGCAACGGTTTTTCAGCTCCTTAGAAGAAAATTATCACATGATCTTTTTCCCTTTTCTTCTTTCCGTAATATACTTAGAATTCTTTTTTTTCCTCTTCCATTTCTATTATAGTAAAATTTTGACAACGACACGCTAAAAAAGTATTTTTAATGGTTAAGCATATATATTGCTATTTCCCTATGAAGAATATCTTTTTTTATTGACAAGATTTTTCTTTCACTCCAAATTTTAAAACTTAAATACCCCATTTTTTACAAGTATACACATCGTTGATCGGGCATAAGGGATTTAGGTGTCAATTCCAGATGGAAAAATGATCAACTACCGATGATTTTCCAACTCCTTTATTATTTAGACAATAACAAATGCAAGAAATTAAATCTACACTACAAACATGAAATTAAAGTAGTAAAAACTTATAATTAAATTTTCTAGTATCATGGAATTCCTAACTACTCTTGTAATGGATGTATTGGTTAATTAAGTGTTATCATCTTGGCAAATTGTCGTATAGTTTCCTATTGTATGTGAAACCAACTCTCATAGTATATCAACTATACGTGTAGCTAAACGATACCTACTTTCGTGGTCATTAAATTAACTATAGATTCTTTAATTCTATGAAATTACATGGAATAAGCCACCAAGACCACAAAGATGCACCTCTACTCTCGTAAGTGTACTCTCTAAATTTAGCACTTCTTTAAACTAGTATCAAATCCCAGTTTTCATCGCTGACTTAACACCTTGAAATTATCAAAATTAATGGCCATTAAATCATGATTATAAAAATAGAAATATTAAATAACTTGTTCAAAATAATAGCATCAAATAACCAAGTAAATATCGCAAACAAGTCATAAAAAGTATAACCATAACTCTTGGTATAAACTTTTAGAAACACAAAATAAAAATCAAAGAAAAGACCACACTTATATTGTAAGTAAACATGAAATGAAATATGAAAAAGAAAGTAACAGGAGAGAAGTCACCCTTATCAAGTAAGTTTCAACTCTCCATCTTGCTCTTTAGCTCTTCATCGAAATCTAACTACAAGTACAAGAGTAGTTGAGCTAAAGTACAGTACCTTATTCTACTTCTATGCTAACTACTAGGAGCTTGTAGCTTAAAGCTGCTTTTTTGGTGTTTCTCTTCTCTCCAATCTTGTTTTGATGTTTCGCCCCTTTTTGATCTACCTAATATAGGGCTATTAGAGGTTTTTATGGGAAACTACAAGATTTAATTCACGAGATGACTAAATTGGGGCAAAGAATTTAGTTTAATACTATATTTTCCTCTATGACTATCTTTTCACACCTTTATACACAAAAACTAAATGAAACTTTTTTTATATTCCCTCCGTCCCACTTTGATAGTCCTGTTTTCCTTTTTCGTTTGTCCAAATTGTAGTCCACTTTCCAATTGAAGAATGTAGTTGTATTTTAATTTTTCTAAAATACCCTTATTCAATGTAAGTTGTCGTTGCTATAAACCTACCCCATTTAATGAGACTTGATTCTTTTTTTACCATCAATTCAAGTTCTCATAAAGTTGTACTCTAATTAATGTGAGGGTATTTTTAGGAAACTAACTACCTAAATTGATTGCTCCAACAAAGTTAACTACTTTTTCTTAAATTGTGTGACAAAAAATCAGGATTATCAAAGTGGGACGGAGGGAGTACTATTTTTTTTAGTATAAGTGGGATAGTTCAAACAAGGATCTCTCACTTACACTCCATCCCCTGAGCCATCCACCAGCCCTCTGCTTACGAGATCTAAGTGACATCATCAGTTGTTTGCTTGCAAGTATAATTTGTATGTCTTCTAATTATAGGAATAATTCGCTAATCAACTCACCTTACAGGAGAGCAACTTGCGATCAAACCTATTACTTAATACATTTTGCTTTTCGTTGGAATTGCACTTTAAAGGAGGACAAGTGTAATTGATAGTGAGTTTATCGGAGATTGAATCACAAAAAAAAAAGAAAAAATGAATGTGAGAGAAAACAAGGGGAAAATCTTAATCAAGGAAGCAACCCCTTTGAGTTTATAATAAATCTCTTAATTAATGACATAAGACAAACAACCTTGATACATTGTCAAGGCTATGAAAAATACATACACATACAAGTTAGTGCAAGAGAAGCCAATCTACACAATATACTCTCTCGCTTGCTTTGCGTCTCTTGGCTTATATTGTCCCACTTTGAATAGATTAATATCGGCCATGATTTATTATAGGAAATTATTTTTTTTCTTCTTGGTGGAGCTTTTTTTTTGGGTAGAGTTTTTTTTGTTTTTTGTTTTGGGTGGAGGTTGAAAAATGTTGTTGGCATATAAGATTTTTTGGCTAATTATGGTGTGAACTTAACTACCTCCCTGCAGATAACTCCGAGGACACCAAAATTAAGTAGTTGACACATTCGTGATGAGGACAATGTATAAATAATCTTAGAAATTTGGCTTAATTTCAAATAACCTCCTTGCAATTAAGGGTTGGAAGCAATTCATATTCCATACTCATGAAACTTACAAATTGCTTCGTGATGATTAATGATCGTAGGGATAATTTCATGAACTTCACCTGAGGTTTGTCTTAATATCACTTAATGCCTCTTAAGTTTTAAAAACATTGCTTACTTCAGGGGTGCTATATGATATTAGCACAAACCTTAGGAGAAGTATCCAAAATTATTCCATAGTCAAATGTATGTGGGTAGAAAAACGAAAATCATGCTCTCACTAGAAGAAAATTATCATATGACCCTTTTCCCATTTCTTCTTTTCCGTAATATACTTAGAATTCTTTGTTCTCTCTTTAATTTGAATTACGGTAATAAATTTTGACAATAACATGCTAAAAGTTTTTTTTAATGGTTAAGCATATATGTTGCTATTTCCCTATGAAGAATATTTTTTTATTAAAGAAGTTTTTCCTTCACTCCAAATTTTAAAACCTAAATACTCCATTTTCTACAAATATACATATCATTTATTGAGTATACCCCATTTATTGTTGGACTCTCTGGTACAACACCAACAAGAATTTTTTGAAGCACAAAAACAACATGTGGACCCTATTATAAATTGCCTAAATGTTTTATCTTGATTCTTTTACTTGCGTCCTGTAACTAATTCCAACACCAGAAAACAGGAAATTCTTGCTCACGAGTCATCCCTACCTATTTCCTAGTACAAGTTAAATATTGATGTTTTGTCTTTGTTAGGGAAAATACCTCGAGAGAGTCCATAAAAAAAGGTGCAATACATAAATCAAGAACCCAATTTTGATCCAAAAGTTGAAACTGATAAGTCTCAGATCCTTATATATTAACTTCTCTTTCTTCATCTCTCGAACTAATGTAGGACACAATTTTTTACTTATGAATCTAGCAATCTCCCCCTTCATGAGTAACTCCCTACATTGAACCCAAGTTTACAAATTCTTGTTCGAACTCATTTTAATACTCAACGCAAGCTTATTTAACACCTAAGATCACCTTTTTTCCCAATCTTGGACCCCACTCTTCTTCAAATCCAAACTGAATTCTGAACCCTTTCCAATCCTTGGCTCCTTGGTTTAATACCAACCGGATCCTCTGCCAAATCTATGGCGCACCTAGTCCAACACCAACTAAACTCATTGGCACTTTGGTTCTCAAGGAGATTAGGCTCTGCATTGAGTCTAACTGCTGAGTGTTGGGGCTTATGGATGGCCTCAATTTAGCAGCCCAATTAATTATTCCTTTGCTGGAGATTGAACTTGACTCTCGAGTACTGGTTAATCTATTAAAGATGAACACTACTGATACTCATGAACTAAATTTCTTCTAATGGGTTGCAGGAGATTAATTGTACAGTTTCAGCAAATCACATTGAAGCATAATTTCCGTGAAGCCAACTATTTTGCCGACGCATTGGCGAAAGAGGGCAGTTTGCAAAATTGCCTTTTTGTTGTTTATCCCCAATGCCCAACTTTTGTATCCACCTACTTTGGATGATATTAGGAGCTTAGCTTTGCCGAAGATGACTGTACTTGATAACTCCTAAGCTCTATTGGTTACCTTTTTTAATCTAATTTATCCATTTTCTACCAAAGAAAAAATTGATGGTTTTTGAACTTCTTTATTATTTCAACCATCACAAATGCAAGAAATTAAATTTACATTACAAAATATGAAATTAAAGTAGTAAAAATTAACAATTTGAAGCTCCTACTGTTATTGAATTCCTAACTACTCTTGTAAATGGATCTACCGTTTAATTGAGTGTTATCACCTTGGCTAATTATTACATAATTTGTTAATGTATGTGAAACTCACTCTCGTATTAAATCAACTATATATACATGTAACTGAACCACACCTACTCTTGTAATTATAAAATTAGCTATAAGTTCATTACTTCTATAAAATTACATAGAATAAACTTCCAAAGCTATAAAAGTGCACTTCTATTTTCATGAGTGTATTCCCTAAGTTTAGTACTTCTTTAAACTAGTGTTAAATCTTAATTTTTATTGCTAATTTGATGCCTTGAGATTATCACAATTAATGACTATTTAATCACAATTATAAAAACAAAAGTACTAATTAACTTGTTCAAAATAATAGTATCAAATAACTAAATAAATATCACAAAAAATTGTAGAATAACTCTAGGCATAAACTTTTAGAAACACATAATAAAAATCAAAGAAAAGATCAGTCAAATTCAACCAAGTAGATAGCATCCTTCGTGGGTGACAAGATGGCACGAGTTTCTGCCTTGAAGCTTAAAAAGTAAGAATTCTACCATTTGTTTAGAAATTAGATCCTACCGTTGTTTTGCATAAACTTAGACAAAATGATAAAGAAAAACTTTGCCAATTGGAAGAGTATCAACTTCATACACAGCTATACTCTCACAACATAAAGTTTTAGATTAGCAACGTGTTATTTTCCATAAATAGATATATGTCCTTTCCAGGATAGCTCATCATTGCCCTTTTTAAGGTAATTCGAAAATTTTCTCTTGTTTTAGCATAATTCAAGAGCATCCACCAGCTCCAAACCCAGTTTCCCTTCATCAACATCATAGACAACCTCCAGTGTTTGCCGCTGTCTGTTACCAAATATTCCCACCCTAATGGCTTCACTATTTTCAGCAAAAGCCAAGCAAACCTGTGAAGCATAAGCAGCTATGAGGGTTCTTGTGGTATCCAGGGTTCGCCAACTCAACCGAGTCGTACCGTAACCGGAACATGGGGGACAGGTACGATACCGATCCCCGAATCACTGGTGAGGCCATACCGGATGTGAATCGTGCAGACTCGGACGTTATTGGCCAAGTCAAAACAGTGTATGAAGATGTCGGCCAAATTCTCGGAGTCGAGTCGGCAACTCATGAACAGAATTGAACAAAGGAAATTGAACCAATAATTGAGCCGAGGAATTTTCACTACTTACACCTAATAATTGAACAGAGGAAAACCTAATAATTGAATACCAAATATGTCACTGCTTCTTTTTTAACTTTTACTCAAAAATTGAACCGAAAAGGCCAAACAAAACATTGAACAAAAACAAAAAGCTACACAAAAGCCTGCAACAACTCAATTATTGTCATACAAATACAAAGCCTTGCACCAGCAAAAGGTCGTCCTTCCTCTCATGCTTTTTTCTTTTCTTTTTGAACCCCAAATAATCAATTATTTAGAGAAGGTGTAGAAAGCAAAGCATAGAATCATTCATTATTTGGAGAAACACACCGGAAGACAGAATCATTATTTGGAGAAACATACATCAATTTTCATTGCTTTTCAGAAAGAGAACATCTTCAATTTCTTCATACTTCATCGGTTTGCAAAGAGGGAGGTTTGCAAAGAGGGAACATCGGTTTTGCAGAAAGGAAAGGAGAAAAAAGAGCCTAAGGGAAAGCGAAGAGAAAGAACAAAATGGGGTTTGCAGAGAGGGAACAACTTCAATTTCTTTATTGGTTTGTAGAGAGAAACGTCGATTTACAGAGACGGAAGGAGAAAAGAAAAAGAAAGGGAAAGCAAAAAGAAAGAAAGAATGTGACGGCTGCTAAATCTAGATTGAGAAGGGTGAAAGGAACGATGCTAAAATTAAAGCGATGCTGGGCTTTTGTACTGGAGCCAAAGACAGGAAAGAAATAGAAGGAAAAATTAAAATCACTTAAAGTCCAAGTTTGGCCCAAGTAATTTAGAGATTGGACTCCTAATCTTAACCTCAAGCATCAGACCAAAAGGTCCGTATCTTCTTTCAAAATAGTTTCTCAATTTTAATATTTTTTTTGAATTTAGTATTCAAATGTGATATTTAGATATCTGTAAATTTATTTAATGCATTTTGGCATTTTTTAATATATTATTAAGTATATGATTAATTTGTATTAGTAGTCTCTTATCTAAGTTTTAGTTAGAAAATATACTTAGAAAATATATAGTCATTATTTGGATACATTTTTACGATCACAAATGTAATTTATTTATTCCATGTATCTCAATATGTTGGTTAAGATGATTTTAGATATATAAATTAGAAAAAGGCAAAAAAAAAAAAGAGTTTACTTACAAGTTTGAGTTAGTTAAACAAAAAAATTGAAGTGGGCAAATTGTCAAAGTACATGCAAGATTCTAGGAGATATTCTGAATTTCATGAGCACATGCAAGATTTGAATATAGGTCATTCTTATGGAACCTAGGATTTAGGTAAAAGTTTGGGTACTAGGTGGTTAGGACATGAATTTGAGCGATCACTTGCAGGCTCTACTTTTTATTACTCTGAATATGTATCATATGGTGGACCTAGCCATCTTTAGAGGTCCACTAGTGTTTCTACCAGTGGATATTATAATCAGCCAATTAGAATATATCTTGACGGATTTGCATCTGATTCAATTAGCATTGGTTATTATGGACACAATTATGGTTCATGCAGTAGCACCACTGATAGTTTACACTATTGACGTTCGGTTACTACCATAGAGGTCATGAATTTAGATCAAATCCACCACCTTTGCCATATTTTAATCATGGTTCATCTAGTGTGTCATCAAATTGAAGAGATAAACAATATGGTTCATGTATTTCTCCCCATTCACATGAAGGAAATCAAATGCAAATGCCATATTCTTACATAATAGGTCGGGAGATAAGTATGATTTTGAACCTCCTCGTCATTCTACATGGTATTAATAGGTATGTAAAACAAAGTAAAAATATGTTTTTACGATATTTGATAGAATTCAAGAGTTGTATATAATTCATTAATTTTAATATTTCAGTGATATTTATTATTATTTTTATTTTAGGAAATTGAGATCAATCATCTGGGCACTGCAGTTGATCAATGTAGGATGAAAATATTTATTGGAAATATGGTGAAAATGCCTGCTTCTTTATGTCTTTGTATTTCATAATATTATTTGAAGGTATTTGTTTCTTTTATTGTATTGAACTAAACACCGCTACTTCCTTTGTGTACTAAGATTTGTATTATATTATGTAAGGTATGATGATTTATTCGTATACATAAGTTATATCTAATATAAAATAGGATTAGAAAGCACACCTGATTCTAAAATCATTTATTGCTAATGCTATAGGCCCTTATCGTAATGACATAAGTTATATCTAATATAAATAGGATTAGAAAGCACACCTGATTCTAAAATCATTTATTGCTAATGCTATAGGCCCTTATCGTAATGACATCATTATTTTATTTAATAATTAGTTACTATATATGATCATGTAGGTATTTAGTAAATTTAATTTGATAATTGTGCTTTTATGGTATTTTCTATTTAATAATTTTTTGGAAAATTTTTATACTATAATGTGTGTATCACTTGATATTCAACCGATATACCGTGACGGATGTGAAACAACCGCGACCACGATCCGCGACGGCGACGTGACCATGATCCGTGACAGCGAACCATGGTGGTATCCAAGTCAACTGTTACATTTCCATTGAAATAGAAGCTTATTTTGGGGACTTTCATGGTTGTTTGACTGCTCAAGTCATAGCAAGTATCCAAAAAAAACAAAGCTGGTGCTGATTTATATTGTAGCATTTGTTGTCTAAAAGCTGCGCGTAGTGCAGAGTAGGCTTTAGAAGGCAACCTTGTTATAACTGTTCCAGAATCAACTATGGTTCCTGAAGCTTGAAATACAAATGGATCAATGAGCAACTTTCTTCCTGCAACATTTCTGCCTTCAATATTAACAAAGTAAAATTCATCGGAGGTTATGAGTGGAGTGAATTTTATACTACTTGGAATTGCTGCTTTTCCAATGGTTAAGTGTCCATTGGATCTTGATACTGTTGGTAGACAGTAAGAGAAGAATTTGCTGTACTTTTGAGCAGTTTGGGAAACTAAGGTTAGAGGGTTGCGGTCAAGGCCTATCAAGCCTGCAGAACTCCCAAAAAATCCAGTGTTTTTTTGGCCACAGCCAAAGAGAAATCCATCAAAAAACATCTGTTGCCGACAAAGTTAATTTATCCTTACCAAAGAAGCCAGTCAAGAATGATCCATCCCTATATCCTATACCATAAACACAATGTAGAGGTTGAGCAAGCTGGGCTATTTCCCATTGCTCAACGAAGTTGATTACATTAGGGCCGAAGTACATGAGATGTTGGGATACGTTGAAGACTTTGCAGGATCATAGATGGAATCTCGCTGCATGTAGCAAGATCCCATGCATGGTTGGCATTAAGTCCATGTAAAGTCACTACCGGTGTCAAAAATTAGAGAAAAGTCTTTCTTTGGTGTTCCAAGACCAACAGTAACTATATAGTTGCCTGTGCCAAATGAAATACCACTCTTAGCAAGGAGAGTAACTTCAGCGTCAAGAAGCTTGTTTTGGTTTGTATTAAATGCATGGCAGGCTTGAATCCAACTGACATGAGATTGATCCTGAGAGAGGACTTCAAGAAGGGATGGCGTGATCGATTCTGCCTGATTTGGTTGATGACATAGACCATGACTGTGAACTACCTTCAAAGATGCTGTTCTACTAAGGCCTGAAATGATCATTTAGAAGCCAATACAACCAACGTGGAATAGTCAATTATCTAGTCTAAATCAATTAAAAACAAGATGAAAAGGCCACTAACTCGGTTTGATTTCTTCTGGTATGTATTCCTCAGTTTTTTATCAAACTGCTATGCTACATTAATCTAGAATTTAACGTAGCACCAGAGACTCCCATCCTATGGAAAAGCTGTTGTAACAGAGTTGGTCTTAAGTATTTTCAAGACCCGACTCAACCGGTAGAAACATTACCTAGTAATTTTAAGCAATGTTGTTAAATTCAGACCGAATAGCGACTCGGTTAAATTATTGGGTCAGCGGTTAAATTATTGGGTCAGGGGTCAATTGATCGGACCGTTCTCAAAAACCCGTTAACGTCAACATGATATCATAATTATTTTATATTTTTATAAGTTTCAGAAATATTGAAATTAAGTTCTTATTTATATTCAACCAATCATACAAAATGTTCCAAAAATATTCGACTTGCAATCAAATATACACCTAATAATTATATATAAAAATGTAAATTCATAGCTAAAATATGTCCACTCTCCAAAACTACATGAAAAACTAAATTAAAACAAATTAATATAAGTTAGAATCACTGATGCTAAATTGATAAGATTATAGGAATAAAAACATTTTGATTTGGACATCATTCAGAAAAGCGAGTGATTTTGATATTTACACTAAGTAGGTGGTATTTTCTTATTCCTATTAATAAATGAATGTGTTACAATTTAGGTAACTCAAATTATGTTTGGGAAAACAAGAAAGAAAAGTTTGAAAACTGAGCCTGCCAGTCAAATCAGGTCACTAGTTTAGTCATTTTTTTACAGTTTTGACTGACTTTTGACCAAAACAGTTTTATACTACAAACCAACTCAGTAAGAAGACCGGTTCACAGTCCGACCAGTCAATCCAGTCTAGGTCTAACAACATTGATTTTAAGGTCCTATCTTAATTCTTAAGCCCTGCCGTTTCTCCCTCCTTGTAATGTTTGGAGTATCTATTGAATGAAAAAAATAGAAGAGTAATTTAAAAAGGAAAAAGGTGGTACTGATTGAAAAAGAAAATGAGTAGTATCAATTTACTTTATTAACCTTTCAAGGTTTTTTGTAGATTAAAGATTTTTACTTTTACGTTTTGATTAACGTATTTCACATTCGATAAACTTTGCTTAAAGATTTTTGCTTTTACTTGTTTTTAACATACTTTGCATTCGATGATTCCACCTTGGGATTACCACGAGCTACTATACTAGTATTGCAAAGAAATTAACTTACCATTACTCAACTGGTCAAAGGATCATGTAAGTGGATAGAAATATAAGCCATCAATTCAAGAACTATAAAGTCATTGTAAATGTTGTAAAAATTCAGGATGTGTCAAATAATATTCTCTACAACATTTCACAACTAGTACAATTTTCTTCTTACCACATTTTCAAGAATGGGCACAAACTGAAAGCTAGGTGGGTAGTTTTTTTTATAGGGTACCATCCAGAATGTGTTGTTTCAACACTTACGGATTTCCAAATCAATTGCATTATGACTCCTTTTAAAGAAAACAACACAAATTCTCCCGGTAATTAAGAGATTTTGGAGTTAATCATTGAGTTTTTTTTGCCAAAATAACAATTTTGCTAAAAAATATTCCCAATGTGATTCACTTTCAAATTTTACTCCCATAATAATGTTATTGTTGCCATCTAGTTATCTTGATTGCCATGTAGGATAATAAGAAAGGAAAGTTCTAGTTTATAGTTTCCAACATGAACTAAAATTTTAAAATTTTTTTATTATAGAGGCACAAGAAAATTGCATAACTTTTATAATTTCCTTATAATTATTTAAAATAAATTCTACCATTATTGACCTTACTAGTATTGGTCTCTGAATTTTTTTTAAATGTATCAAACCTATTGCATATATTTTTTTCAAAAAGTAAATTTTAAAAATGCAAAAATTGCAACAAAAATTGCAGCGAAAATTCTAAGCAATCACAAAAAACTTCAAGGCTATCATATTTGTTTATGTTATCCTTCCTATTCTTTGAAAAGACCAGAGAATAATTTTCATTTGCCTTAAGATTATCGACTCGAGAAGCATATTTTTTAAATGCTATCAATATAAATATTGGTTTCTTGGAATTACATTTGACAAGGGAAGGATAACAAAAGAAAAAATTGTGGGAAGGTTTAGAGAGAAAATTGGAGAAAATATTAGATGGAAAAGAGAAATGGAGGGTGTATTTATTTCCATCCTAACACATATGCAGCCTAAGTGGCAAAAAAGGATCATAAAGGTAATAAAATTTAAATTAGGTTACTTTGGGTATATATTTTAGAAGAAGAGTTATTTTGGCAATAAACTCGTAGTTGCATATTTGCCAAATACCCTAGCAAAGCTTAAGAACAAGATCTATAGGTAGAATATCTAACCTCATCAATCCTACTATCATAAATGGAATAATATCTCAAAAAAGCATCAGTATGTATGGTTCTTGGAATACCCATGAACTATACATGTAACTTAAGAATCTCATATTAGTACAAAGTAGTGGCATCGCTTTTTTTTTTTTTCTTTTTTTTCTTGCACCACACCAAAAGACCAAAAGAAAAAAGACCCTCTACTTTTGAAATGCACATTTTTTTTTGAATTTTTTTCTAGTAGGAGAGAGACAAATTTAACCAGTAGAACCTCTAGGTTCTAGATGAAATGCAATTATATATATATATATTATATACTAGTTTTCTTTCCAATGCATGGCCCTTCTTTGAGGATAAAGAAATCAGAATGACAATTAGATTAGTCCAAAGCACAAATTTGAAGAAGGTGAAGGAGGTAAGAGTACTAGCCATTGATTTGATCTACAGACCACAGAATTATGCAAGCATGCCAATAGGTAATGCACATATATATATGGATGGGAGCATAAGGGAGGTTGAGGCTTCAAATTATAAATTTGGTAAAATCAAGAATAAGACTTTTTACTTAGAGCCAACAATATAGACTTATAAGAATTTTGCAATAAGCTGATGCATATCGATCCCTCTTAGTTGTTTGTCTAAGCTACTTTGTCTATTTGAGTTGGTTGCTATTAGCGTTGTTTGATGATCTTATAGTTTTGTACCTTGGACAAATTTGTCTCCTTAGAAATTTCCGAAATTTCTAATACTAATTTTTTTTTTTCATAATAATGTGTGTAGATATGCTACTATCTTGAGCTAGAAATATGTATAAATTCAAAGGCATGTAACATCAAATTTTTTGATTTTTTTGGCTTAGTTGAATACATAATAAGGAAACAAACATTTGAGTACGGACAACATGGGAATTCAGCCATACATATATAAATTTTTTCAATTCATACAACTTAGGAATTTTTTTTTATTCTAAAGAAGAAAAATATCAATTAAAACAAACATTTGATGTGTTTCGATAAAGTCATTACTTTGTAATTTTGGCATCACATCCCTGTTCTTATGTTCCTATCATGGTCCTTGATTTTATCTTTACTAAAGTTATATTTTGGAACACTTCAATGCAGCAACGTACACGCCGCTACTCTTGTTCATAAATCAGCGGGTAATAAAACTAGAATTTTGCCTGGGCCTTAGCACGGTCTTTTTTATTTATTTATTGTGAATTTACACAAATATGAATAATTTAAATAGAAAAATTAACAACAATCCTACATGTCCAATCATATTAAATTTAAAAAATTAATGTATTCTAAATGTTCAATTATTACTAATTTTTAAAAATTTATTTACATACTTTCACTATAATATGATAGTCTACATCACATAATGTATTCCATACCAAAAAACTTGGTAGATATTCTTTTTTTTATAAATATTCTTTTAGATAATTTAAATTTTTATAATGACCATAAACCTAGAACTATATATTCATATTTAATTAAGTAGAAAAGATCTAGCAATCTGCTTTTTCGTTAATAAATATTTAGTTTCCAATAATATTGGTAATTTTGTCAGTGTAACAATTAATTCTCTTTTTTACACTAAGTTAATTCAAATTTAAGGAAAGAGATAATGAAAAATTTGAATACTAATCAATGATATGATGATGAAAGGAAGTAATTTATTGAATATATAAGATTTTAATAATTGTGATTTGAAAAAGACTTTACTATAGTTCTATGTAATAATTTGATAGAAAGCAGATATCATTAAGATAAGATTAGTTATTTTTTAAAAGTTATTTTAGATATCATTCAGATATGATTAGTTATTTTTAAATTTATTTTAAAATTAGGGATAATTTTAAACATATAATATAATATTCAATATGAGTAAAATCCAAATGATCCATAACCCGTTAATTCTTTTCAATTAGGCCTGCCACATAGGAGTGAGGAACACTTTAATTAAAATAGTTACCTTCACATATATATATATAGATTAGGAAGAAGTGTTACTAGTAGGATCGGGCACTTTTACAATTGCACAGGATAATCTACAGCAAATTTTAATATCCATTTAAAATTACGTTTCACAATCAATTGCATCCATCCCTTTACATTAAAAAGAAATTAAGCAAAATGGGTGATTCAAGTGGGTTTAGGCGAGCCATAATGAGTAATGTGTATAATTGAATTAACCTAGTTAAACCCATTAAATAAATGGATCAAAATGAGTCAATCAATTTATACCCATTTAACAAATGGGCATGAGTTTACCCAATTACTTATTTATGACCTACTTGAAATTTTACTTTTATTTATTTTGTTTTTTCAGATGTTGTTTAACAAGAAATGACGACATTTTACTGTTATTGGGTTGGCCCTAAATCATCGGTTTTGGTTCGTATTCAAGTTTTTGGTGAGTCAGAACATGAACCTTTAATCACAGTTACGATTCTGGTTCTAGTTCTCTAAATCCAATTTCGGTTTTGGTTCAACAAATTTCCCATCTGGTTCCGATTTGATTCTTATTCAAACTTGGACCATGGCCACCCCTAATTATACTAGAATCTACAAAATATAAGAATTAGGAATATGAGTGATTCCTAAACGGTTCACGCCTTGATTGGCCAAAAAAATGTACAATTCAGATTGCAAAATATACATTAATTTTAATAATATGTGTGGAAATGGTGATTTAAAGTGCCAAATTGGTCAAAATTCCAAAGATAAGAAATTAAAATCATCGTTTTTTCCTAAGACCTTCATGTAAGGTAACTCGTATGTTGCTCTGGCTTATTCAAAAACATGCACAATTATGCAAACTCACCAGCCGTTCGGTTGCTGCTAAGGAATAGAAATGATAATCACTGTAAAAGCCTCCTCAATGATAATGGGTTTGTGTTGGATTCCTTTTGGTGAAATCTGATATTTAGTAGTCATTGTGGAATGGGATGACTTTTTTTTAAAATAAAAAAAATCTCTAAATTTTCTGTACCTTCCTTCACTCTTCGTCTCTTTCCCACTCCACCACCACCGTCTCCTCAGGGACAAATCTTTTTTTTGATAATGCCTCAGGGACAAATCTGAAACTTCACATTGGCAACATGGAAGCAACTTACAAACATCTTTTGTTCACCTATCGCAACCCCAAATCTCTAGCTCATCAGTGCCCACAAAAATTACTCCACTTAAAAAATTGAATTAAATCAGACCCACAAATCACAAATATGTCAAGGTCTTTGATTCATGTGATAAACAAAATCAAGCATCTTCAACATCAAGATTCTTTTTAATCCATGGTTATTTTGCTCAAACTTGTTATGATTTGATTTTTCAAACTCTACTTTAAGCACCAGTAAAATCTATCCCTTTGTGTGTATCTCATCTCCGCATTTTCCTTGTCAGACAGTTGTTTCAATCATCTAGTGGAAGAACCTAGCTTTGGCGAGTTTGAAAACACCAGACAGAAATTTTTGGAGAGAGGAGGGGAAGAAAGATGCTTTCTGCTAGAAAAGAAAAGAAGGAGAAAAACCAACAAGTCTTTTTTCAGGGTTTTGTTTGATTTATTTTTGGATTTTTTGTAGGCCAGATGGATGCAAGTGCACAATCTACTCTATAATGGATCAATGGGATTCGAAGACCCAAAAGTGGGTAATGACTAAATCCATGGAAGTGAACCAAATATCTTTAAATACCATTGAGGGTTCTAAACTCCCCAACCAAACAGGTGCTAAGAGTCATCCTGCGACGCCCTCACACACTGCGTAGGCCCAATAACTAATATAGTCAGTTAATCATTCCAGCCCAAATAACGATCATTCCATCGCCAATGAAAACGTTGTCCCGTAAAATCAAACAATGTCCATATAATAAAAGAAATGCTTGCAATCAGCCCATTTTACGTGTTCTTCCAATTAACCCCAAAAGAGCCAGTCGACCACCCCAAAACACAGCTGCATTGTCACACAAATAGAAGAACCGTCATCATCAATTAACTGAAGGAAGAATACCATACGTGATTATTTCTTCGGCAAAATGGCCATTTCATCCTTCATCTTTGGAGTTTTAGTCAATTTAGTCCCTTATTTATTATTACGACCATTTTTATCTCTTATCTTTACATAAAAAAAACAAATCCAGGATCTCAAATGGAAAATTAAAAAAATTTAATAGAATTAGTCACGTGCACGACATTAAACCATTAAAAATAACTGTTTTGGTCCATTATCTTCAAGGTTGTGTCCGATTTTATCTTTTCAGCAATTTAAACTCTCAATTTTACAAAATAAAGTCAATGCAGGACTTTTAATAGGAAATTGAAACCCTAACAAAGCCGATTTTGTGCACTGTAAGTCTACATGTAAGATAAAAATGTAGATTAGGAAAAAAAATCACATACACGTCCCAATTAGTATGCAGTGACATATAAAGGATGAAATTAGACATGACTTTGAAGATAATATACTAAAATGGTCACTTCTCATGGTGCACATGTTATGCACATGACTAATTCTGTTAGAAATTTTCAATTTTCTATTAGAGGTCCTAAATTACTGTAAAGATAAGGGACAACAGTAATTATGGTAATAGATAAGAAACTAAATTGAATAAAAGCTGAAAGATGTGGGACTAAAATGGCCATTTTCTCTTATTTCCTCCAACAAAAATACTTTTCGACTCGGTCAAAATTCCAATCTTGATCAACTTAGATTTATTTAACCACTGTTTTAAGCTAATGGTCCTTCATAAATCCAGGATGGTTTAGCCGAGAATCCATTTAACTACTGATTTAAGCTAATGGTTTGTGCTTGATGCATAATTCTACATTCTTTATGCTTTTCTTTTTGATAAAATGCCAAAATTGTTATTAAGTACTTCAATGACTTCAATTCGCCGTTAACAATGTACAAAAAGTAATTTGATCCTTAATTGAATTTTTACATCAATTATAAAAAGGAAATGGGGAATTTCTTTTTTTTTTGAAAAGAATCTATGTACGTGGTTTTTAAATGAGTTGGTAATCTTCGTGTTCTTTAACTCTAAAGCATTGAGCCACCTTAGAAATTCTTAGACTCATTCACAAAGGCTAAAGACTTTGCATGGCTAACTTGACATATACTCTAAAACAGAATTTTGGGCAGACTTGGTCTTATAAATTTAAGGGTTAAATGCAAAAAACCCCCTCAGGAACTATTTATCCAGTTGCAGTTTACCCCATAAAATATAATAATAGGCATTTTGTCCCCTTGAATGATATGTTTGGACAACACTACCCTGCTATCTTAATTTTTTTTTCTTTTTTCTCTATTTGCTTTTTTCATTTTTTCCTTTTCTCCTTTTCTCCTTTTTCTTTTTCCTTTTATTTTGTTTTTTTCCCTTTCTCTCATGGAACTAGCCAATGTTTCCCTCTAGTGCGAAAGACTTACATCAAAATTTTTAATATTTTTAAACCACTTTTTAATTTGATTATTTGTTAAATTCATTCTTAATAATTTATCATAAACTCTTTGTTATTACAAAATATATGTAACTTATATCGTAAAGTGTATTAATCTAGTAATTCAACAATTTAAGTACCTATAAACCAATTAAGAGTTCACAATTACTCAACTACGTATAACAAAAGTAGCATATTATATATCACATAAAAAAGAAAACTTAGCAATTGTTATTCGTAGTGAAATAAAAAGATAAGAATAAACAACAACAGTAGTTCATTTTTTATTTGTTATTGATACTACCAATAATTGATTAATTGATTAATTGAGCAATTAATATGTCAATTTTTTTATTATCTATTTGAATAGTTCAATTTCTTAAATGACATTGACTTCAACATTTGGAAAAAAAAATCTTGTATTCCATAGAATTCTTTTATAAAATATTGAAATAAGAAATTAAGAAATAAAAAAGTTTTGACTAATCTAGTATACTAATTTAAACAATGCTTAAAGCAAAAAAAAAAAAAAAAGAAGGAAGAATCTAAAAAGAAAATGATGGGACAAAAAAAAAAAACAATGCTTAAGATAAAACAGGTAGATTTGTCTAACAATATCATGAAAGGGGGCAAAGTGCCTATAAGTATAATTTTGGGGGTAAACTACAGCAGGTATAAAATTCATGGGGGGGTTTTTGCATTTAACCCTAAATTTAATGACTCAAATGTTGCCATATCTCTAATACTTAATATTATCAGTTCGCAATTTACTTGACGCTTTCAAGAACTTATTGCCGTTTCCTGCATTATTTTTTAAATTCTTAGATAATGTTTTTCCTTTTTGTTTCTTGGAGGAGGAAGGGGCTTGTTCAGGGTCCCAACTGCCATACTAAGAATCGCAACTGTTGTAGTCTATGACATCTTAAGAATTAAGAATCATAGCACCTTGAAGAAAATAGAGACTTTCGAGCTGAAATTTGAACAACTGTAGTTGAATTATATTAGCCAACATTTTTGCTGGGGACAGCGGATCTAACATTATTCAAGAAAAGGAAGAGTAGAAAATTATATGAAATAGAGGTAATTTTTCTGTACCCCAACAAGGTTTCATCCCACCACCTACATTTTCAGCATCTATATCATAAAGAAAATCCATTTTGGGCTGATGATTAATCCCAGTAATGGTAACATTAATTGAAATTTTGTTCATGGTAAATTTTAAAGACCGAATTTACCATTTCTTCTGCAGTTTTTGATAGGTTCAAGCTCCATTGGTCCCATCTTACCTGTGAAATGTATCACAATATATTTTTTAGGGAACTGAATGCTTGCAAGTTGCAACCCGTTCTGATTATAATATCTAAGTTTTACAAAGATAATTCATGGTGAATATTCAGCCATTGATTGCTCAAAATTGGTGTGCAGAGAATCAGATACTGTTTCTGTCAAGCATGAGACAACTGTTACCAAAGAGTTCCCACAGATGTAAAGACCCTCGCAGAAACTTTCAATTTACTGTCAGCAACACTGATGCCAAGGAGTTCCAAACGCATAAAGGATCCTTGACTATAATTTGATTGAATTTTCTAAGAAGGTGTTAGGAAATTGATTTAATTTGTTTTAGGCAGGTTTTTTGTTTTTTGTGGAAGTAACTATTTAATTTATTGGTTTTAGTTATTTGAAATAATAGTTAAGGGATTTCTTATTTCTATGAGTATAGGAATAGAAGTTATTTCTTGTTATGTATGAAATTTGGAATTAGCAGTTATTTCTTGTTATTATTTGGACGTTGGCCAAGTAATGTAACTTATAAATAGCTGGAGGTTGGTACATTATAAAGTTGTACACAAGGCCGACATGTAACCTTATACATGGGTTGAGAGAAGGTTATTAAGAGATGAGAAATGTTATATAAGGGTTGAGTTTAGATTCAAGTTATATAAGTGTCATTTATCTTTCGTGCTTGTGATTTGTTTGTTTTTAAATTATTGTATTCTTGACGTTGCAATAGTCATGTATTCTGTGCTTGGATCCCAACAAAGCTGTCTTGTCAGATATTTGAACTTCAACGCAGAAGAGGAAGTTGTGGATCTTGCAGTCCACTACATATCCTCAGCAACAACCTGTCAATATAAGGATTTAGCCAAAATTTGTAAAAGTTTGAGAAACAACTGAAAGATCATAATCAAATGGATTTGCTGAAGACATCTGAGGTAGTAGCTAGTAGTGAGCTTGACAGGTCCCCATGTCCTTTGGAATCAAATTTCTCATTGTGTTTCATATTGAATACTAGCTAATTTCCAGAGTAAGGAATACAACGAACCATTTGAATAGGTAGAGACTTTGATGGATTGAAAGGAAGGTATGTCAGCGGCTAGCTGGTTACTACATGTCAACGTGCCAAAAATTGGCTTTGAAGATGTCATCAGGATTTGTTATACTGTTCCCTTCTATCTCTGGGCACAAAAAGTGGACGTCAGGTAAGGTACTCTACATTTCCTATGAGAAACGTGGCTTCCACTTCAGGATAGTTGACCAGACATTGATATGCCATCAATCTCACGATGTGATAAAGAGATTTGAGTCTCAATTTTTTGGGATTAATGAGTCATTAACATGTTAATCAACCTATGTCTGTCAAAGTTTCTAGTGTTATCAGTTACGCTACCAATCATTTTGGGTCCCTTGTTTGTGGCAACTTATCAAAGTTTCCTGAACACTAGCTATGTTTTTAGTATTTGAAAAGCAACTTAAAATGGTCACAAGTTCTTAGCAGCCAATTATTTTAGTTATATGAGTGAATTCCTATGCAATGCCTAAATTAAGAAATCATTGCGTAATATGGAAACTAAAGACTTCCAGTTTGAAATTTGTAAAGTAAAATATATGTAGAATTACATATGCCATCAGTCTTGCTGATGGCTCACAAATATTCAAGAAAAGAAAAAGTACAAAATTCTATAGAGAGCAGATTTTGTTTCTCAATCTCCGCAAGGTTTTGTTCCAAAGCCTATTTTTCCAGCGTCTATGTCATAGAGAATATCAAGTTCTCGCTGCTGATTATTACCAATAATAGTAAGGGGTTCAGATTTTGTATTTGCTGCAAATCCTAAGCACCATATGTATGGATTCTTCTTTGTTATCGACACAATTCCTGATGGATTCAAGCTTACATCAGTCGCACCTCCAAAATGGAGTGTAATTTCAGGTAAATGAATGCTTTCATACCCCTTCACATTGTAGCATGTGTCTAACTTCTCCTGAGATGGTGCTGGTGGATAATCAGCCATTGATTGCTTAAAGTTCTTACTTAAAGCAGTATATGCTGATGGCGGTAGGTAAGTGATAACTGTTCCGGAGTCGATCACAGTTCCTACTGATGTAAATGTTGTAGGTGGAACATCCAATCTGCTTCCCGCCACACTGATGCCAAGCAATTCCAGAAAGTATAGGGAGCTGCGATTATATCTTCGTGGAATGTTTTGTGGAGGTTCGATCAGATTCGTGAATTTTAATCCAGAAGATGAAGTTGCTGATCTTGCACGATCGCCAAAGTCTATATACCCCAAGGAACTGGAAGTTTTAGGAAGACAATAGCTGAAAGTTTTGGCGAATTTTGAAGCAGTCTGGGAAACAATTGAAAGATCACCTCTGCCTAGTCCAAGCACCCCATCTCCATTAGCAAAATTGCCAGCACCCCCATCAGTAGTTAAACCACAACCAAATTGAAACCTTTCAAACACATCTGATGGTTTCAGGGACAGTTTGTCACATGCCCAATGTCCTCTAGAATTCGTTTTGTCATAATAATCCACACTGAATGCATCATTTACAGAATTAGGTTTGCAGGAACCGTTTAAATAAGTGGAAGACTTCGAAGGATCAAACAGACGGTTTTCAGATTTGCAGCCTTTTGAGCATGGTTTGCAGCGCACCCAAGTGGGGTCACTACCTGTGTCAATTATTACTGTGTAGTCTACTTTGGGAGTGCCTAAACCAATGGTAGTAAGGTACTCTCCACCAAGTGGGATTGAATCAGATGTTTGGATTCTTGATCCTGAATCTGCAGCTTTTGAATGGACATTTGAGGCTCTCTTATTCAGTGACCGGACTCTGTTTTCATCCTCGAGCAAAGATTCTTCATAAGCAGAAATTTCCTTTGTACGAGGGATTTGTGAGCATGGTCCACGTTTAGATGTTACTACCATCTTTCGTGATCCTACAGAAGAGCCTGCGGATAACCAAAATCTTGTTAGATTCTACTTTTCAGCACAATCTAGTATCCTGATTAGGCTAAGTAAAAAAGCAGGAAAGAAATCAAGAATCATTTTTCATTTGTTGTACACTTTATATTTGCCAAACCAATCTAGGCTAAAATGGTAGGAAAATAAAAACTACAGAGCGAATCCTTAGATAGGTTCGATAACAACCAAACCAACATATAGATCATGTGATATATGTAATAGTAAAATAAAATTTCTTACATCAGTACATGTTATTTATGAGGAGAAATTTTATATTGGTCCAAATCAACAACTTGGCATTGTCCAGTTATTGATCGATAATCAATGAAAAAGTTTAACGCGAATACATAAAGGCCCTACTTGCTAATTCATATGTTAGGTGAAGCTTACCTTGCATGTTAAATGGAACCAAGTAAAACTCTTGTGTATTCATATAGAATTCTTTCATTAATCTTAAAGCAACTACTATATTTGTCAAGTAATTGCTCCGAACAGACATAAAATTTTCTATTCATGACTATATACATATTAAAATCGCAATAGATCAAATATACCTAATATTTGTCAAACTCAATAGTTCAGTACATAATTATCAAGAAACCACAGCAGAAATTATTAAAGGATAGAACATGCTAGATATATGCACCTTTGGTATGTCCTGTGCAATATGGCTTTGGCAACAGTGAGCTCACATTCACCGTATGATAATGAGGTTTTGCTGGCTTTTCCACTCCATGAGAAATTGCAACACTAGAACAAATTAACCAAAACAAAGTAGATTTAAAGAAAGATAGACGATTGCTGGTAGAAGGCAATTGTGCAAGTGCCATGGATAGTGTGTAAGTGTGACACTTTTGTGACTGCGTAACTATGAGAGGAGGAGTCATTCTTATATACTAGTACACTACTTGCACTAGTACTAGTAACAAGAGAAAAGAAAAGGTACTATTGACGTGGAATTGAGGGAAGACTTGGGGTGTTATGCCTTTTAGAGTTGGCATACTTTTCTTTTGCCACGGTACTTGGAGACGACCGTTACCAAGGTTGACTTGACTTGTAAACTGAACTAAAGAGTACGTTAACCTTTATGCTCTAGGCAAATTCTTTTTATTTTTCTTTGGAAGTTGACTAGTCAATATGACATTTAATATTATTGGCTAAGAATTTTTTAAAATCTTCCTTATTTTCTTTCTCCCCTTTAGGAGACGTTTTTGAAGTTTGTGAAATCCATGCACAAGTATAAAAAAAAAAATCTTAAATTACCTTAGGAAAGGCCTATTTGAATAAAAGGGTATATGATAAAACAAATTGATTTACTGTAGGAACATTTGTCTGCAAATTTTTATTTGCTTTTGAATTTTTTTTTTAGAACTCTTTATGATTATCACTGTTTAAAATGGTCAAAATTTATACAATATATGTTCGACAAAAGGATTTCTCAACCTCAAAATGAACATTTTTCTAGTCATCTTGACCCACATAATACCAAAATCTGGCTATTGTGTCCACCACAAGACTGACCTATTAATATTAATGCTATGCCGAGGACTTGATCAAGTCTCCCAATAGGACAAAACGACGGAAACAAATTCTTCCAAACCAAAATACAAAAAAAATTCAAACATTATGTAATGGCATGGGACAGATGTTGAGACATACTATATTTACAACAGTCCTTTTTATTCCAAGGAAATCGTATAATACTTGTTTAATTGAGAGAATATTTAGTACAAAATAAAAAAAAGTTATTGGGAGATTATGTATGCTTCATTCAGCTGGTTTTTGGCAGAATATACACACCAAAATGTGGACACACCCTTAATCTAATCTAGCTAACAAGATATATAATCTAATATGGAAAAATGGATGTGTTTGGATAGGAGATTATTTGAAATAATTACTGTAGTACTTTTTATTTTGTAATGTATGTGAGATAAAAAATGATTAAAAAGATAAAAAAGTGAGTTGAAAATTGTACTTGTGGTGTAACCAAATAATTTTTTGTCAAACAATGGCTATCCACTCATTTGCACTCCATTATTTATTAATTGCATTGCTATCATTTACTTTATCATATAGTTTAATAAATAAACATGATATGATAGAAATGATAGTAAAAGTGTGATTAACACAAATGGCAAATAACATTTTGCTCTAATATCTAGAAGAATTTTCATTTAGGATAGGCTAATGTTCAAATATATTTGCTTGAAAAAGAAATCAATTTTTTTGGAAGCCTTTTTTATTTTGCTGTCTTATAACATGAAACATTTCATCATTTGATTTTTTTAAAGTTAACCATAAACATCAGATTTAACTAAACAGTTAACCTAGTTTGATTTATTTCTGTTTTCAGATTAATGCCAAAAAAAAATAGTTCTAGAACATAAATTTAGAATAAGAATTACTGAAATGTTAGCAATTGCCATAAACTTCTCAATTACAAAATTAGAATAAGAATAACTGACTAAGATCTAAAATATCATAAAAGAAATTCAAAACTAAAAAGAAAAAATAAATGAAACTAACCTTGAAACAATGGAAGTTGGGGAGGGGTTGATCAAGTGGAGTTGATCAAGTGGTTTGGGGAAGTAGATATTGATGAATAAATGTTCAAGTGGAGTTGGGGAAGGGAATCAATGATAATCAAGTGACGATTGAAAAAAAATCAATTGTATTTGTGTTTCTTTTAATGTAATCAATCTAGTTTAAATAGAATTGTATGGACAGTTAAATTTCCTTTTGTTTGTTTTTTGTTGCCCATTTGTATAGCGTTTTTTAGCTGCTGTTTTAAATTATAGTAATCATAGGTAATATAGGAAAACTAAGAATTAATTTATTATAGGACAATTGTGTTATTTAATAGTAGATATAAAAGTTCCTCTTTCTCTGTTTTTGTTTTATTATGTTTAATAAAGTCTCTTCTAAGCTATTTTAGTGAGAGTTTTCTCACTCCTAATGTTTATTAGTGAGAGTTTTCTTCTCTCATAAGCTATCCTAGTAGGGTTTTTATTTAATTTTTTATTTTTTTTCAAATCTAAATGTTGTTTCAGATCTATGTATTAGATTTGGAATTTCTTGAGTCTTCTCGTTAGATCTCAGAATTAGTTTTGAATTGAAACAATTGGATAGCAGATTTGAGGGAATTGACACGCATGCATATTTATGAAACAGCTCATATAATTGGTTAGATTTGTAGGTTTATAATTGACAGTGTAATTTTTCTTATTTTGTAACTCTATTAAATTTAATGATTTTTTAGATCATATATATTTGTGACATGATCTATGTGTTTCTCCCATTAGTGCAATTTTGTTTGTCAAGCAAATTGTGTTAAATGATTTTCAACTAGTTTATTAATAATATTGGCTTCTGTCTTATCAAAAAATATATTATACTAACGGTATACTAATATAAGGAAACTAGTTATTGGTTTGTTAAAAGAATTTTTTACAAGTTAACTAAACAAAATATTACGTTTGTGCTTTAGGCAATTTCTTTAATTTCCTCTTTGGAAGTTGACCATTCAATATGATATTTCATATTATTAGCTATAGGCTTTTAAAATCTTCGTCACTTTCTTCGTCCCCTTTGGAGACGTCTTTGAGGTTTGTGAAGTCATGCAGAAGTGGGAAAAAAAGAGCTTAAATTGGCTTAGGAAAGGCCAATTTGAACAAAAGGGTATACGCTAAATCAGATTGATTTACTGATAAGAACAACTGTGTTAGAATTTTTATTTGCTTTTGAACTTTTTTAGAACAGTTGTAGTCCATACGATTTTCCCATTTTAAAGTGCTCAAAATTTATGCAATACGGATTTGACCCAAAAGGATTTCTAAAAGCCTTTTACTTATCGTCTGAATTAGGGGTGCAAACGAATCGAGCCGCTCACGAGCGGCTCGGTCAACGTTCGACTCGAGTTCGGTTAATATCGAGCTTGAGTCGAGCTCGAGCCAGCTCGTTTATAATACGAGTCGAGTTCGAGCCATCCATAAGAAAGCTCGAGCGGCTCGCAAGCAGCTCGCGAGCCGTATGAAATTACATAAATACCCCTACTTATATAACTAATTACTAAATTAGAACCTAGATAACAATTTCTCCAAGGACCAAGACAGTGGACTGGACGGTGGACCCAAAGTCACAAGCACAGCTCCTTCTTCCCACTCGGCTGTTCCGTAGCTTTCTTGTTTCCCCAAATCAAAAATCAAACCTAGCCGCCGCTGTCTTCAAGCCACTTCTGCCACCACCACTGCCGCCCTTTCTCTTCGACTTCCAGTTGGAAGCTACGGTAGACAGTGGACTGGACGGTGGACCCAAAGTCACAAACACATCTCCTTCTTCCCACTCGGCTGTTCCGCAGCTTTCTTGTTTCCCCAAATCAAAAATCAAACCTAGCCGCCGCTACCACTGTCTTCAAGCCACTTCTGCCACCACCACTGCCACCCTTTCTCTTCGACTCCCAGTTGGAAGCTACGGTAGGCAAAGCGAACAGGCAATCTCCGACTCCCACCACTGCCGCCCTTTCTCTCCGACGCCTATTTCATCAGCTCCATCGGTGGAGGGCCTCACGAACAGGCAAAGCAAACAGGTTGCCCTTTCTCTTCTTCCCTTATTAATTTCCTCTTTCCTGTTAATGGCGACGGAGCTTTCGTTCTTGAGGCCGACTCTTATTTCCCATTTCCGTCCCCAATTTCAATCAATTTATTTAAAATTTCTCTCTTCTCGGGTATTCGCTTTCTTCTCTCATCTCATGGATATTAGACTGTCGCATGTATTGAATTGTTTTCTATATCATGATCGGTGAATTAAGATTGTACTGATTATTGATTGGAAGAAGGGTTTCTATCAATGTACTTTTTTCTCCTTATTTTTTTTCAATTTGGATCTGTTATTATTATTAGGGACTGTTTTTTGAAGATTGCTAAGAATGTTGGGTTTCTTTTCTTAATTTCTTACATATATTTTCATGGAATATACCTGCTGTTTGATTGAAATACTTTTGGTTTGTAGTTTTTGATTGTTCACTTTTTATTTTCTCATTTTGGGGTAATTTTTAGCTTGTCCTGTTAGAAAATGCAAGCTGGATTGCGTTTAAAAATTATGTGCTTAGTGAACTTAATCAATTTTTTATTTAATCCGTTTAATTGTAGTTGGATATTTCTTTACAATAATGTGGTCCTAGGTACATCTTACACATAAATACAGTCCTAGGTTGTGTTCAAGTATGTAATGTGCGTATATAACAGATAATCAAGAATAACTTGAAATATTTGCATGGCCTTTTCGGCTGTTGGTGATAGGAGAAAGTATAAATGTTAAAGATATGATAGATTTGTGCACTAAATGGAATGAGTTTGATGATATTTAGTCAAAGCCGAGTGAAGATTCTTGCGCAATGTTTAGTAATTTTAATGTAATGATGAAGGTTTGTAATTTATGAACAAGGTAAATGTGCTTTTTGAAGCTTGTTGCTCATGTGCAATGTTTTTATAGGTAAAATTATTACTGCCTGTCTTTTACTCTGTAGTAGAAAAATATTTTAGTATTTGGTAAATATATCAATGTTTTCAAAGCTGTAATTTCCTCAAAGGTTCCAATTTCTTTCATTTCTGTTGTGCTATTCAACCTGCAATTTTGTTACTAGTTGGGCTGGTATTGAAAAAAGATTACCCTCATTTGTTGTTTGGGATTTAGGCACAAGCACAATATGGCTATGTCTCCCCAAGATGTTTCTTCACAACTAGTTAGCTATATTAGATTATTTCGCTTGAAGTCAAATGACTTGTTTTTGTTTCTATTGATATTTAGTGCATGGCTGTGGGCGAAAGAATCCAAGACTCAAGGCTATTGGTTGCTGGAGGATTTAATCTAGGGTGATTTCAAATTGTTTGTTCCTTGTTTTTGAGTTTGTTTGAGGTGTTGGACATTTGAATTGAAAATTTGTGAAACAATTATGTACGTGGAGTTGTGGACATTTGTTTCTAATTTCGTGCATGTATTATTGGACAATGAAGAACTTGTTTGTTGTTACCTTTAATTCATGTCTGGAATTGTTAAATTCAAATTTGCAAGGCATTGAATAGCTTAAAACTTGCTATTGGAGTCAAGTTAAATAAAGCTGGTTATGGTTAGTGACAGAAATTTTCGAGCTGAATTCGAGCCATTTCGAGCTCTTATCGAGTTAAGTAAATCGAGCCTTATCGAGTCGAACTCGAGCCAGCTTCTTACTTATTCGAGTCGAGCTCGAGCTCAATTTGTGTACAGTAATCGAGCCTGACTCGATAAGTTCAATGTTCGACTCGGTTCGGCTCGTTTGCACCCCTAGTCTGAATCACCAGTCCTATTGATCTATTTCCACTCAAGATGAACATTTCAGGGGCTAGTATCCTGACCCATAGTATCCTGGTCTGGCTGTTGCGTTAACCACACGGTCTATGTAGTCCAAAGTTTATTATACTCCAAAATTAAGCATGTGGCAAAATTTGGGCCAACCCAAGTTTTGGCCTTACTTCTAAGCCGAAGACTTGACCAAGTCTACCAACAAGCATGGGACAACTTTGAGACATTATAACTTTGAGGCATCCTATATTTAAGACTTGAAAGGAAATTTAGTAAAAAATGGTATTGGTTTTTTGGAGTTTATTTACGCTTCATTCATTGGTTTTTGCTAGAAGCCACGTATGAAACCGTTGACATATCCACAATCTAAATCTAATCTATAGTGATATATAATCTAATATCATATATATTGTAATCTATGCTATGAAAAAAGTACGAATATGCTAACTTTAATATTTTTCTTTTTGTGGATCTATCTAATTTATTCCTGTTGGGGGTTCTTTTGCAAAAAAAAAAAAATCTAATACCAAAATCCAAAGCTAAAGAACTCTTGTAAGGGTACTAGTAGAGCAAGAAATAAAAATAGAGCAAAATCGAAGATTCTTCAAAAAGTGTCAAACCTGCAAAAGACTGGATACGCGACTCAATACCGGAGGTACACCTCGTGTTTCCTGCCTCATTTGTTTGGATAGAGTGTTATTTAGAATATTATTTGAAATAATTATTGTAGCACTTTTTGTGATATGATGTATATGAGATAAAAATGTGGTTGGGGATATAAAACGGTGAATTGGGAAATGTGTGTATGATGTAAGCGAAATATTATTTGAAAAAATTTGGTATCCAAACAAGTTATAGGACAACTTGGAGCTTATTCATTCAAGCTTTTTGACAACCTTTTATGAAAGGGTCTCAGTGGGAACTTGTTACGCCCCTAGCCCGCACATGCCAGTCACGCGACATCCGCCGTATCCCCAAGTCCCATTCAATAATACAAGACAACATTAAACTAGATTAAAATTTAGAAAGTACTAAATAGCATAACTAAATATAGTGCGGTACAAATCTCAAAGGGAAGGTAGCTTACAAATATTCAATAAATTCGTACATTTATTTTCTACATGAGACAACGGAAAAAGAAATTAAATAAAACTAACAGCCAAAAGCAGCTAGACTGCTAATTTCTATCTACTCAGGGTTAATAAAAATCATCCTCAGGGTCTTCAACATAAACCAACTCATACTTTTCAAAATCTGCAAAAGTGGTAAAAATTGGGTTGAGCGACAAATTGCTCAATAGGTAGCGTCTACCCCTCTATTGGACCATACAATCATAGTTTTACACACACACACACACACACACACACACACACATATATATATAGACACACACACACATACATATCAAATTATTTGTACACCATTCACATGCATAATTATTGAAAATAATGTTATTCGTAAAACAATCAATAATAATGAGTGATACAGCAATTTATAAACATCTTATTCATAACTATACATGAAAACCAGAGTCATAAATCAGTTCATAACAAGTACATGCAATGACCGACTTCTAAGTACTCAGCCTAAAAATTAAATCTCTTCTAGGTGGGTGACCAACAGATTTCATCACTACCGATTGATCTCATCGCATACATAGGTCAATCAGCTGGACTCTATATCGAACTACCATGAACTTGTCAATCGGCCGGACTCTATACTACGCTACCATGACCATTAAACAGAACTATAACCCCTACTGTTTATTCCATGACTGTTTTGAATTTTACTTGACATAAATTTATTTCACACGTCACATGCATAGTTTCTTGATTTCACAAAACATACCACTCATTTTGTATATAATAACATATCAAATAATTCACATGGTCCATTTTTATATAGCAAAAATAGAACTTGCATAAATACCCAAGTAAGTCAGTTAATCAAGTAAATCTCAAATTGACACATCAAAATAGGATTAGCAATAAAAATTCACTTTAAACTTTTGAAATCACAGAAGGGTAAGTACCACCTAACTTTGTCTGGCTGCTCGAGTGTGACTATTTTAGATCTTTTAAACTTGTGTCGTACCTATCAAATATATAGGTATCCTAATTAGTTGATATTTCTTATAGATGTATAAATATACAAAACTCTGAACAACTCTAAGATTCTTGTCTAAACCATTATATGAAGCCTAGAAGAGTTTCCTAAATTTTCTATTTTTGGAAAGTTTTCTAAAATGGAAAGTTTTTTTTTTGGAAAGGTTCCTGAATTGGAAAGTTTCTATTTTTGTGAAGTTTCTTAATTTGGAAAGTTCCTTCTTTTTTTATTATGTAACATTTCCTAACTTAGAAATAATTATTTATAATCATATTTATTATCTTGACTATTATTTTACTACATATATATTATTATTTTATTCATTATTATTGTTATCGTCTTTATCAACACTATTTTATTTTATTTTCATATATATATATATATATATATATATACATTGGTTAATTAGTTATTATTATCTTTCGTTCTATTTCCATTTTTGCACCTGTGTGTGTATTATTATTATTCATGTATATATGTATGTCTATTTACTTACCATTACAATTATTATCTTAACTTATTCCACTTGCATTTATATTTATATTTTATTTTCATTTATATCCTTAATTTATTTCATCCATATTTATATTATTATTATTATTATTATTATTATTATTATTTTAAGTATTTTGTTTAAAAAAATCTAAGATTATCATATATTGTATAAATTAATCTAATAATGTTAGATTAAAATGTCTTAAATTTCTATTTAAATATCTTAGACTTAATTAATTAAGCATAAGCATGAATGCCTAAATCTTTAAAACCCAAAATTATTTTTGGTTGGGTTTTGAAATTTAATACCCATGATAGTGCATAAAAGATGGGTTGATTATACATAAAGTTTATTTATTGAATATTCACTAAACCCATACTATATTTTTGACCCAAGTATGCTTGCCATTTTTTTCTTCGGACTTGAATAATAACGGCTTAAGTTTCTTAAATCCAAGCATTTCCTTATTGGTTCCAATCCTAGCCCGATTCCCCTTCATACTTGGCCTAACTTCCAATTAAACAAGCTCAAACATACTTAACTACATCTTAATCCAAATCACTCCTTCCAGATCCGATCCACAAGACTGACTCGGTTCATTGACCCATCAATTAGCAAGTCATCTTCTTTTCCATTTTTTTTCTTAACAGAAATTTTTTTTCCCTTCCAAACTCTAACTTCAATTTACATCACAAACCGGCAATGACAACAACAACAGTAGCGGCGACCAGCTGCTGCTCTTCTCCCATTTTTTTCCCTTTTGGCTATCTCTTTGACTGGCCCTTCATGTTTGTCCTGACTTGGTATGAAAGGAGGGTCCTCCTTTGTTCTCTTTTTTTTCTTGCGTAGCTTTAGCAACGGCGCGCCCTTCTTCCTTTTTTTTTCCCTTGAAGCTTCAGCAAGAGCACACCTTTCTTCCCCCTTTTTTTTTAACTTTCTAACAAAACTAAGGTTTAGACTCTATTCCATCCCATAATTAAAATTTAACACACTATTCCTACTAATCCGGACATGAATCTTCCTAAATTTCTCACACAGGCATAAATATATCGTAATATACATACACGTAAAATTTTTAAAATAATTCATGGAATTAATAAAACTTAAAAAAAATAGTTTAACGTACGTTCAGGACTTATTGGTCTAGACACTTAGTTGCATGCTTATTCGACAATGATGTCTTCTTCTTCTTCTCTATTTCTAGATAGTTCTTATTCTAAGGGAAGGTAGATAATAAGAATTACAAACGATATTATTTTGTAAATTATTTTGATAAGTGTTCTAAACCCTAATAATCACCCACTACTTGGTGCTTACGTGGGTTGAGAATTTTAAATTATCCTATCTAATCTCCTTTATAACCCCCAATTACCCTTAATATTGTCTACAAATATTTTTTACTTTTACCTGTAGAAAATTATCACTTAATTAATAAGCAAAATAAAAGTTGAAAAGAAAATGTGAGTTTTACATTCTACTCCCTTACAAAAAAATTTCATCCTCGAAACTTACGTATCTTGATAAAAAAGATAAAGATATCTACTCCGCATGTCTTCCTCTAACTTCCACATTGCCTTTTGCGATGTATGGTTCGTCCATTGCACATTCACGTAGGATATGGTTCTTCTTTTTAGAATTTGATCCTTCCGATCTATGATTTTCAAAGGGATTTCCTCCACTAACAAATTGTCTATAATCTCGGTGGGTTGATTCTTCAGAATATGGCTTGGATCCGACACATACTTCCTTAGTTGGGAGACATGAAAAATGTTATGTATCCTTGACAGAATATATGGAAGGGCCAGTAGACACGTTAAAGGTTCAACTTCTTCCAGTATTTCGTAAGATCCCACATACCTCGGACTTAACTTATCACTTCTTCCAAATCTCATCACTCCTTTGGTGGGGGATATCGTCAAATATATCTTTTTTCCTGATTGAAATTCTAAAGGTTTTCTCTTTAAATCTACCCAACTCTTGTTTCGGTCCTGACTTACCTTTAGTCTTTCTCGAATAGTCTTAATCTTCTCCAAGGTTCTTTCCACGAAATCGGGCCCAGTGATCAGCTTCTCACTTATTTCATCCCAATATAAGGGAGATCTACACTACAACGCTTTAAACGGTGCCATACCTATCCCGCTATGATAGCTATTATTATACGAGAATTCCATTAGTTTCACCAACTTATCCCAACTATTTACGAATTCTAGAGCACAACTCGCAGCATGTCCTCTAGTGTTTGTATGGTCCTTTCGGACTGTCCATTCGTTGGGAGGGGGGGAAGGCGATGCTTAGTTTCAGATTCGTCCCCATAACCTCTTGGTAGGTCAACCAAAATTTAGATGTGAATTTAGGGCACCCGATCCGACACTATACTCACTGGCACATCGTGAAAACACACAATTTTCTCCATAGACATCTCTACTAATCTCTCCATTGTTAGTCCATTCGATATTGGTAGAAAGTGGGCGGATTTGGTTAGCTAATTGACTATAATCTAGATGACATTATTGTTCCTAATTGTTTGAGACAAACCGACCACGAAATCCATTGTCATATGTTCTCGCTTCCATTGTAGGATTTTTAAGGGTTGCAATAAGCCGGCAGGTCTCTGGTGCTCAACCTTTACTTGTTGGCATACCAAACATTTAGCCACATATTCTGCTATTTCTCGTTTCATCCCATTCCATCAATAATTTCTCTTCAAGTTTCGATACATTTTAGTCCCACTGGGGTGAATAGAGAATCTTGATTGTGTGTCTCCTTTAGTAATTCATACTTCAATCATTCATTTTCCGACACACATATTCTACCATCTTTCCACAAACTCCTGTCGTCCTTCAATTCAAACCCATTGAAAGGTCCAACTCTAATCTTTTCCTTGATCTTAGCAAACTCATCATCCGAATATTATGCTTTCCTAATCCTATCTATCAAGATAGGTGCAACCACTAGAGTAGTTAGCATCTTGGCAGTGGAGTCTACTATTTCTAATTCAAAATTCTCCATTTGTTCCTCCACCATGAGTTCTTTTAATGCTCTTGACTTTCTACTAAGGACATCTGTGACCTTATTTGTTTTGTTTGGGTGATAATTGATTGTCAAATCATAATTCTTAATTAATTCTAACTACCTTCTTTGCCTCATATTCAACTCCTTTTGAATAAATAGATCCTTAAAACTTTTATGATCGATAAAAACTTCACATTGCACTCCATACAAGTAATGTCTCCATATTTTTAGGACAAAAACTACTTACCGCCAACTCCAAATTATGCGTTGGATAATTTTGCTCGTAGGATTTCATTTGGTGAGAACCATATGCGATTACTCTCCCATCTTGCATCAAGACACATCCTAAACCATTTTTTGAGGCATCACTATAGATCACAAACCCTTTCGTTTCAGAAGGTAGGGTAAGTGCTGGGGTTGACACTAGTTTCTCCTTTAATTTTTTGAAAACTCGTCACATATTTATCTGTCCATTCAAATTTTACCCTCTTTTGAGTTAACTTAGTAAGAGGCATGGCAATGGGGAAAATCCTTCCACAAATTTTCGATAATAACCGGCCAATCCTAAGAAACTCATTACTTCAGTCACATTAGTGGACCATGGTCAATTTACGATTGTCTCAACTTTCTTTTAATCAACCGATACCCCTTGGCCTGATATCACATGTTCTAAGAATGTCACACTCTTTGATCAAAATTCACATTTACAAAATTTAGTGTACAATTTCTCCCTTCTTAATATTTCTAGAACTTTTCTAAGGTAGGCGGCATGAGTTTCTTCATCTGTAAAGTATGTTAGAATGTCATCAATAAATATCACAATAAAACGGTCTAGTTGCGGTTTGAACACCCTATTCATTAAATCCATAAAAGCTGTCGGAGCATTGGTTAATCTAAAGAGCATTACTAAAAACTCATAGTGCTCGTACCTCATACGAAACGCATTTTTCTGGATATCTTCGATTTTAATCTTCAATTGATGGTATCCAAATCTCAAATCTATCTTAGAGAATACTTTACCTCCTTGTAACTGATAAAAAATATCCTCTATCCTAGGAAGTGGATATTTATTCTTTATTGTGATTTGATTCAACTCTCTATAATCAATACACAAGCTCAAGCTACTGTCTTTCTTCTTAATAAAGAGTGCTAGTGCACCCCAAGGAGAAACACTAGGTCTAATAAACTTCTTATCTAATAATTCCTATAATTGCTCTTTGATTTCTTTTAATTCCACAGGTGCCATTCTATAAGGGGTTTTAGATATAGGAGTTGCTTTTGGAACCATATTTTATCTTAAACTCTATTTTTCTGTTTGGAGATAGACCAGGAAGATCGTCCAGAAACACATCAAGAAAATTCTTCACCACTGAAATCTTTTTTAAGGGCATTTCCTCCTTCTTCGTATCTACCATATAAACTAAATATGCCTCATATTCTTTTTTTATTGCCCTATAAGCCTACATAGCAGATAGAAGTGGTAATTTACGGATTTTTCTAACACTCATATTTCTTTGGCAAGAGTAACTCTCCTGGTAGGGTTTCATGGATAATGCTCTCTTCCCCTTACAATCAATCTGTCCAAATTGTCTAACTAGCTAATCCATTCCTAAAATAATGTCAAAATCACTCATGTTTATTTGCACTAGATCCACTTCTAATTTCCTATTTTTCAATTCCACACTATAGTTTGGATACTTAGTATGCAATACTAGTACTTTATTCCTTGGAGCAGCTACTCGATAGGGGTAATCCATCCATTCAGGAGACTTGCACAAGTATTTTACAAAATTTTTAGCAACAAAGCAGTGACTAACTCCACAATCAAATGGTACATATGCAGGCACAGAATTAATTAAAAGGGTACCTGTGACTACGTCGCCCGACTTCTCGGCCTCAACATCGATCATGGCATGCACCATCGCGTTAATTTTTGGCTTATTATTAGTTGAGTTGCAACTTATATCTCCTTCTACCTTTTTATTTGGATAATTCATAACTCTATGCCCTTGTTGTCCACACTCAAAACTTGCTCCTGTTCCAAGTTGGCATTCTCCCCGTTGCATCTTTTTGCAAGTCTTACACGCAGGAAAGTCGTCCTAAGTCAAGATTTTCCCGAATGTATCTTTTCACAGGTTTTACACATAAGGAAGGTACTTCTTCCAGTTATCCTCGGAGGTGGCCCACGACTCGTCTTCACTAAGCGGAATCGTCCGCTAGACTTTAGTGTTTTCGACATTGCAAGTTCGTTCCTTAGTCTAGACCTTTTATTTCTAACCTCCTCATCTAACCTTCTGCAATCTACCTCAGGTTTAATGTTGGCGTCCAACATATAATTAAACATAGGGGTGTATCATATTCTATAAATTTCTAGTGAATCTAGTGCTCGAATTTCCTATTCGTGTCCTACGATTTGATAGATGTATTAATCAACGTAAACAATTACCAAATCCTACGTACTAATCTTCTTAGAATAATACTCAATAACAATATAAATCTCTCCTAAACCGACTCTACTGCTCATTTGCTGGGGGGTCTGCATCATCAGCTGTTCGACCTCCTACACCATTCTCAATGCCATCCTGATCCTCAACTCCATTTTTCATTGGGGTTCTTCTTCAGGTCTACTGGGTGATTATTTATTGGCATGTCCTCTAGGGGTTCTTCCTCAAGATCTTCCTCCAAGCCATTGTCTAGCTCATCGTCACTATCAAGCCACAGGTGATCCCACCCAAGCATCTGGGGTACGAGTGGTAGGTGATCATCTATCCAATTAATCATGCACTTTCTCCTCTCTTCATACATCACCACCCGATCCTAGAGTAAGGAAGTCATTTTCTCAAATCTCTCATGATACATATTGGCAAGTTCCTTCTGCATCTCCTTTTCCGCTTTCAACTTATTGATCCTCTCCTGTAGACGAAGGATCTCCTTACGCAAGACTTTCTTGCTTTGCCTTATATGTTCCCTCGATACTATTAATGTGGAGATCTTGTGCATTTGATCAGCTACTCAATCAGCCAACGCATGAGCCTTCCTAACTCTATCCGTGGCTCACTCTAACTTCTCGAAATACAAGTCCCAATAGAATCTCAACCTCTTTCTAAGGCAAGTCACATCACATCTCGTTACATGAACTGGGCAGCCGCAATCCTAATTCTCCCCGTGTACTGGCTCGACCATTTCCTACAAGATCAAAAGGAACATTATTAGTAATGGTCCATCCTCCTCATGGTACACAGATCTTTCTAAGTCTAATCTTGTAATTGTTACCAATCATTTTCCTAACATGTGCTACCTCATGCAGTTAATCACAATCTAGGTTCTGATACCACTAAAATATCACGCCCCTAATCCGCACGTATCAGTTAAGCGACATCCGCCGTATCCTCAAGTCCTGCTCAAGAATACAAGACAGTATTAAATTAGATTAAAACTTAGAAAGTACTAAATAATATAACTAAATATAGTGCGGTACAAATCTCAAAGGGAAGATAGTCTACAAGTGTCGCGCCCCATTTTTCGCGATGAAAATAGATGTTTATAAAAGATGTAATTTTATTTAAAATAAGTGAAAAGAATATGTGAAAAAGGATCTAAAATGGGACTTTAAAAAATGCGACAGTTTGGGTCCAAAAATCTAGTCAAAAAGGTTTTAAAAAAAATAGGAGTCATCACTTGGTATTGAGTTTGGGTGTACCAAGTCACCTCAAAAATATTGTTGACAAAAATAAAATAAAATAAAACCCTTTTCAACAACTCCAAATCTTTGAAAAATAAAAGAAAATGGGTTTAGAAGTCACGGTTGAAAAAAGGGAAGACAAAGGTTCGATTAACTCAAACCTAAGGCACCCTTTCAATCTAGTCTAAGTTAGTTGCGAGATTTAATCAAAATTTTCCTAATCTAACCCTTAATTTTATCATGTTTGGATGTTTTCTACATGAATGCAAATCTAAATTTATAAAATATCGAAAGGGACAAAATATCCATTCAAGGGTTTAATTGATATCAATCGCATTGATTGCGAAGGCCAAAATAATTTTTTGAAGGTGTCACGAGCATGTATGAATGAAATTCAAAGAAAAGAAAAGAAACTTAAATTATATATCTAGATATAAGTGGCCAAAGAATAGGAATGCAACATAATGGGTATGGGAGACAAAAACTCGTGACATAATTTTCTTATATAGGGATCGATGGGGTATTTAAACTAAGAAGTTATAATCACCCATTTCCCATGTTTGAAGAATAATTCTCCTAACATAAACAAACAAATGAACTAATTTATTTTTACAATTTCTTAAATGAGATACAATTCTAAATGATATGATTAACACGTATAGGGGGTAGGGGATAGAGGATAATATAATATAGGAAATATCATGCAAATGACAAAAGATCCTAAAAATAAAAATATGCATGAAAATATAATGAATATCACATAAAATATGAATCTAACGCATGAACAATCTAAAGGTCTAGCGTTGGACTAACCCATTTCTAAAAGTCCTTACTAGCGTTGGACTAGCAAGTAAACGGAGGGAGTAGCCACAACTAGTGTTGGACTAGTATGGTGAAGTCACGCATTAATAATACATAGTAACACAAATAGGCATAAATTAAAAAAAATAAACATGTAAGAGCACGTAACACATAACATATAAACATAATATCTAGATGCAAAAATTCTAAGAAAAGCGGATAAAACACATAACACATAAGCCACATAAATACGCAAAGACCTATCTATTACAGTAGGAAATCTAACTACAATCTGAAATGGGAAAATAAAAAATCCTATCTACCCTATCTATTACAATAGCAGACCCAATTACAATCTAAAATGGGAAAATATAATAAAACAAATATAGTTATCCTATCTATTACATTCTTGCGGTATTTAAATGTCTCTCAAATAATTATGAAAATTAACTAAATAAATATAAGAAAATTTGAATGAACATTTAAATCAAATAAATAAAGCATAAAAAATAGGAACACGTAGGAGCACATAAGAGCATGTAATTGACATTGAAATAATAATAGGGGTACCACTCTTTTGAAGTGGTGACTAAATAGAGTCAAATTGCCCTATTTATACTCAAAATGAACAAAAGAATCATGACACCAATTTAATTGAAAAATAATAATAAGGATAAAAATACTAAATTCACCTTAATATGTCAAATGTAAAGAAATTTAAGAATATTAATAAAAGGGTTGGGCTGGATCGCTTATTTCTTTTGGATTTCGGCTAGGCTTAGGTAGTATACGGCCCAAGCAAAAAATAAAAGAAAGGCCCGATGGCCTTTTTTCTTGCTCAAATCAGAAATCAAAATTTTCACTTTAGCCCCTGATCTTTGGAGTAGTTTTACTGTGGCTCAGAACATTTTAAATTTCTTTCACTTAGGTTCTTAAAATAATTGCACTTTAGCCCCTGAACTTTATCTTTTATTAAATTTTGACCCTCAAACTTTGAAAAATTATATTTTTAGCCCCAAAAGTTTTTTATTTTTTGCAATTTAGTCCCTAGTGAATTTTGACTCTCTTTATTATAATTGTTTATTTTTAATAGCTAATTATGTTACTTTTGAGTATATTTAACTTGTAAAAATGCATGGACTCTGACCTCCTAGTCCAAACCGAAACCCAAAAGAAATAAACCAAAATGTATTCCCAAAGCCCAACAAAAAAAAAAAACCACAAGCCCATAAAAAAAAATCAGCCCAATTCTCTTTTCTTTTCTTTCTCTTCTTCTTCTTCTTTTTTCTTCTTCTTCCACTCCGGCCAGCTGAAGCTTCTTGTAGCTGGTGGCCATGGCGGCCGCCCGCTACCGGCAAATTTTCTGATCGCCAAATTTTCTCAAAATACACCTCCTTACTCAGTTTTTCGCGTAGATTCCATTTTTGGACTTAGTTTTTACAAAAAATGAATCGAAAGTGGCAAAAATAGCAAAAGACAGCCCAATTTTTATTTTTTTCAAATCACCATATCTTTCATAAAAAATCATAAAAATTGTACTACAACACTCCTTATAACTTCTACATTACAACTATGATCTATTTTTGACAAGAAAACAACAACAAAAGTCTAAATTAAGGCAAAACAACCCCTAATTTTGAAAAAAATTCATTCCTTGCTTTTGAGGTCAAAACTTAAATTTTGGACAATCAAACATCTTTTCCAGGACCTGTACTAGCTATGGGTCATCCATTTTAACAAAACTATGCATAAAAAATTCACTAATTTTGATTCTTTTTCATTTTGGCATTTTTTTCAAACAGCTAATATGCATGTACAAAAATTATTTCCTTTTGCTTAATCTAACTCAAGCCATTTCCCAACAACATAATCATAACAAAACCAGTAAGAGAAAGAAACAAACTAACGCCTAGACATGCTTATAGTATGAGACATAAAGAACTTGAGTGACCAAGGAGGCAAGGAACAACAAGGGAAAAGCAAAAATGAGAGCCTTACCTTGTCTTGTAGTGGAGAAATTACACAGTGGTAGCGGCAATGGCGATTTTTTATGATGATAACCTCCCCTACTTGTTTTCTTAGCTCTTCCTTTCTGTTTTCTTTTCTTTTCTCCTTGTATTCGAGAGAGAGGATTTGGGGGTTGTTGTTGCTGTTGAGAGTGTATGTGAAATTGGGAGGGGAAGAGTCGAGAGTGATTTAGAGCTTTTTTCTTAGTTGTCTGATGGTGTGTTTGTCTCTTGAGAGGAAAGAAAGAAAGGGCCGAGAGATGTCATTTGAGTCAAAGTGGAGTTTGTGTGTTAGGTTCACCAAAATGATGATTTTCTCACCTAATGAAAAGAAAGGTGCATGGGCTAAAAATGATAAATTTTTTACCAAAATGAGAAGAACTGTTAATGAAGATGGAGTGTAAAAATGGGTTAATAGTGATTTTGGTAAAACAAAATGATTAGGATGATTTTGATTTCTTGATTTTTTCTATTTTTTCTTTTCTTGTTTTTTAAAACCAACCTACAAAAATGAAAGAAAAAAATATACATTAAAATACAAGAAAATAAATAACTAACTAAATAGATAAAATTCAAGAAAATATTAAAATTGACAAAATTTGATGTCTATAACTTGTCCCTCTTTGTCTAGAGTTTCAAAAAAACTTAAGACAAAAACGTAGACACCAAATTGCTTACCTGTCTCTTCTGACTGCACCTGAGCTTAAAAAAAAAATAACAAACCAATACTTGGCTATAATTATTGAGCAAAATTGATGCAATAACGTTGTAGAAAATGTGACCGAACTCATGTAGAATTGCCTGCGTATCCCACCATGGGATTCAGGTCAAACATAGTTCGAATACCAGTGAACCACAATGAAACGAGTGCATTGACCATCTGTGATCTTTGCAAAGTCGAAAAAATCTGAACTCTCAAAACTTCTAAATATAAAATACAAAATGAATAAGAAAATACAATTAGGGATGCTAATAGGAGCGGGTGCCCGTGGTGGACAATTGGGGCGGGGGCGGGGGGAATTTTTTCCCCCTATTTAGAAAAGGGGCGGGTGGCGGGGGAGTCCGTTTGGAAAAAAAGATATATATATGTGCATAATTATATATATAATGATATTATCAATTATACTACTAATTATACATGTCTATTAATAAAAATTATTAATTATTTATACTAAATTTATTAATACATTTATATTAAATTTCTAATGACACTTAATACAATAATATTTTTTAAAAAAAATATAATAATATTTTAGTAATTATATTTGTATCAAAAGTAAAATTTTGATTATTTTAGTTATATTTATTTTATCATATTAGATTGTATTTAAACAACTTTTGTTTAATTATTTTTATGAGTTTTAATTGTGAAGTTACAATGAATAATAATTTGGTGATATATTAATATCTTAGTACTTGATTATTTGCTCAAATTTAATTATAATAAAATTACAAAATAAAAATTTTTTAACCCCACGAATGCCCTCGCATGGAAAACGAGGCGGGACGGGGCAAGCGGGGGGCGGGGGACAGGACGAAAACTGGGGGAATTAATAGGCAACCCCCCACCCCACCCCATTGCCACCTCTAACTGTGCTCATGCCTAGGCCGTGTCTTAGCCAACGTGAAGCAACGATGAAGTGCTAAACCGTTAACGGAAGAACAGCCATTTCGAGGCTCATTGGCTGCAAGCAATGCCGTCACGGGGAATACTCACAGTCTAGCCTTGAGAATGGCTATCGTACGTTTCTTCACGTCGTTGGTGGACCATCGCGCCCATGCCTAGGTCGTTTCCCGCTAACACAAGGCAACAACCGAATGCTAGGCCATTAACAGAAGAACGGCCACTTCCGGACCACGTGGTAGTACGGGGTGCCGTAATGAGAAAGAACGACCGTCGTGCGGCCTAATACTCACCGCCTAACCTTGAGAACGGCCGTCGTGTGTTTCTTCACATCGTCGGTGCAGCATTGTGGTCATTCTTAGGGCATGTCCTAACCAATGCAAGGCAAAGATGGCGTGCTAGGTCGTTAACGGAAGAACGGTCTCTTCCTGGCCACGTGGTACCGCACAGTGCCGTCATGGGGAAGAACAGCCGTCATGCGGTCTAAGGATCGCCGCCTAGCCTTCAGAATGATCATCGTGCATTTTTCACGTTGTCGGTGTAGTATCATACCCATGATTAGGCCATTTCATTGTCAACACAAGACAACAATCGCGTGTTAGGCCGTTAACGAAAAAACGGCCTCTTTCGGGCCACTTGGCAGCATTTGGTGCCGTTTTGGAGAAGAACGACCGTCGTGCGGTCTAAGGCCCACCAACTAGCCTTGAGAACGACCGTCACGCGTTTCTTTACGTCGTCGGTGCGGGATTGTGCACATGTGGTTAGAACCAACCAGGAGTCGTTTCTAGGCCGTTTCCTAGCCAACACAATGCAACGACTGCATGTTTGGTCATTAACGGAAGAATGGACCTTTCCGGGCCACGTGGCCGCACGCTTTGTCGTCATGGAGAAGAACAACCGTCGTGCGGCCTAAGGCTCGCTGCCTAACCTTGAGAACAACCGTCATGCATTTTTTCATGTCGCTAATGTAGTATCGTGCCCATGCCTAGACCGTTTCCTAACCAATGCAAGGTAACGACCGCGTGCAAGGTCGTTAACGGAAGAACGGCCTCTTCCGAGCCACATGGCCGCACGCGGTGCCATCACGAGGAAAAACGACCGTCATGTGGCCTAAGGCTCACCGCCTAGCCTTGAGAACGGACCGTCATGCATTTCTTCACGTCGTCGGTGTAGCATCGTACCCATGTATGGCCAAGAATCGTGCCCTTGCCTAGACTATTTCGTAGCCAACGCAAGATAACGACCGCATGCTAGGCCGTTAACGGAACAACGGCCTCTTCCGGACCATTTGGCCGCACTCAGTGCCGTCTTGGGGATGAACGACCGTTGTGTGGCCTAAGACTCACCAACCAGCCTTGAGAACGACCATCATGCGTTTCTTTACGTCATCGGTGGTGAATTATGCACATGCGGTTAGAACCAATGAGGAGTCGTTTCTAAACCATTTCCTAGCCAACACAATGCAACGACTGCGTGCTAGGTCATTAACGGAAGAATGGCCCCTTCCGGGCCACGTGGCCGCATGCTTTGCCGTCAAGGAGAAGAACAACAGTCGTGCGCTCTAAGGCTCATCGCCAAACCTTGAGAATGACCATCGTGCATTTCTCCATGTCGTCAATGTAGCATCGTGCCCATGCCTAGACCGTTTCCTCGCCAACGCAAGGTAATGACAACATGCTAGGCCGTTAACGGAAGAACGGCCTCTTCCAGGCCACATGACCGCACGTGGTGTCATCACGGGAAAGAACGATCGTCGTGCGGCCTAATGCTCACCGCGTAGCCTTGAGAACGATCGTCATGCATTTCTTCACATCGTCGGTGTAGCAACGTGCCCATGTATAGCCAAGAATTGTGCCCATGCCTAGGTCATTTCGTAGCCAACGCAAGGCAACGACCGCCTATTAGGCCGTTAACAGAAGAATGGCTTCTTCTGGACCACATAGCCGCACGCGATACCATCACAAAGAAGAACGACTGTCGTGCAGCCTAAGGTTCACCGTCTAGCCTTGAGAATGACCATCAAGCATTTCTTCACATCGTTGGTGTAGCATTGTGGCCCATGCCTAGGCCGTTTCGTAGCTAACGCAAGACAACGATCGTGTGCTAGGCGGTTAACCGAAGAATGGTCTCTTCCGAGTCACGTGGCCGCACTCGATGCCGTCTTGCAGCCTATGGTTCACCACCTAGACTTGAGAACGACCGTCATGCATTTTTTCATGTCGTCGGTGTAGCATCGTGCCCATACCTTGGCCATTTTCTAACCAACGCAAGACAACGATCATGTGCTAGGCTGTTAACGGAAGAACAGCCTTTTCCGGACCACTCGACCACATGCGGTGCCTTCATGAGGAAGAACGATCGTCGTGCTGCCTAAGACTCACCGCTTAACCTTGAAAACGACCATCATGTGGCCTCAGACTCACTGTCTAGCCTTGAGAACGGTCATCGGGCATTTCTCCACATCGTCGGTGGAGCGTTGTGCTCATGCCTAAACCGTTTCCTAGCCAACGCAAGGCAATGCTGGCGTGCTAAGCCGTTAACGGAAGAAAGGTCTTTTCCGGACCACGTGACCGCACGTGGTGCCGTCACGAGGAAGAACGATTGTCATGCGACCTAAGGCGCACCGGCTAGCTTGAGAACGGTCGTCGTGCATTTCTTCACGTCGTCGGTGAAGAGTTGTGCTAAGAGATTGCAACGGGTGCGGGTGCGGGTGCGGGTGCCCGCAGGCACCTACTCTACGGGGGACTATTGGGGCAGGGGGCGAATTTTTTCCCCCCGTTTAGAAATGGGGCTGGAGGCGGGGGTATACTTCCCCATCCCATTCCCCGCTCCGCCACCCGTTTGAAAAAAAAAAGATATATATATATATATGCATAATTATATATATAATGATATTATCAATTATACTACTAATTATACATGTCTATTAGTAAAAATTATTAATTATTTATATTAAATTTATTAATACATTTATATTAAATTTCTAATTACATTTAATACAATAATTTTTTTAAAAAATATATAATAATAATTTAGTGATTGTATTTGTATCAAAAGTAAAAACTTGATTGTTTTAGTTATATTTTGTTTTATCATATTGGATTGTATTCAAATAATTTTTGTTTAATTATTTTTATGAGTTTCAATTGTGAAATTACAATGAATAATAATTTGGTCATATGTTGATATTTTAGTACTTGATTATTTGCTCAAATTTAATTATAATGAAATTATATAATAAAATTTTTTTAACCCCATGGGTGCCCCCGCTTAAGAAACGGGCCAAGCAGGGGGCGGGGGGAATTAATAGGTAACGGGGCAGGGGGTGGGGAGGGATCCCCCGCCTCATTGCCATCCCTAAGCACAATTGTTAATCAGAACAGTCAAGAAAAGTAAACTGTCATAATTAGAAAAAGATGCGTGGAGAGATGCGGTTACGCTCCAAGAATGAGATAGACGGGTGCGCAGTGAACGCTGAAACTTGCCAATAAAAAATTAAATTTGATTGTCAAGAAGGGGGGTAGATGGGCACGCGGCGGACACTGAAATTCACCAATAGGAAATTAAATTTAATTGTTAAGAAGGGAGGTAGAAGGGTGTGCGGCGGACGTTGAAACTCACCAACAGAAAATTAAATTTAATTGTCAAGAAGAGAGGTAGAAGGGTGCACAGTGGATGCTGAAACTCAACAACAGAAAATCAAATTTGATCGTCAAGGATCGAGATTGTTCAATGGGACTGAATCCATACCCAAATGCCTATCAAAAGAATGAAAATATGCTCGAAACCTAGATAATGAGTGGAATTAAATTCAAGCTCAAATAACTAGTTGAAGAAATGAAAACACAAGTTCTATGCTATCGAACTGAAAGATCAGAATGCATGTTGCTCAAAAGGTAATAAACCAAGACAAACTTACTTGGTGGACTTACAACTTTTTTTGATTTTTTAAACTTTAAAAGAAAGGGAATAATGATTTTTCTTTTCTTTCTTCAGAAATGTACAGCGAAACCTGGAACTCAATCCTTCTACTATTTGCCCCAGTGCGAATCATGTTCAATTAAATCAGTATTGTGTCATATAATTTTTTCCTGCAAAAAGGAAAAGGAAAAGAAACAACTGTGATGAAAACACTGCTACCACCATGTGATCTCTTTGCCTTGAGAGCCGTATAAACATGACTTTCAATATCGATGAATTGCTTCCTTAGATTTGGTTCACAACCCCTTCAGAATCTTTGCAACTTTCTAATATCAATTACCCATACTTTATTATCATAGGACCTTCAATTTCCTGATTCCTTTGGGATAAATTACAGGGGATTGTTTTTTGAATGAGACACAATAAATGAGAAATATAAATAATTGAAAAATGTATTATTCATCATGCAATGATGCTAATATGTAATAAACAATGATGCATAATAAATAAATAAAATAGTAAATAGAATAGTAAAATAAAATTGTTAAATTTATGAACATAGGTCCAAGGATCAAAAGTTGGATTCATATTTAGAGGATGGCATTTGAGAAGAAAAATGCTCCGTTTGACCCCTTCGACATCCTCTATTTTGGAATTCATTATCGACAAAAGAACAACAGTATGAAAGAGACCCAAATCAACATAGTCACTAGCTTTCAGATCTCAACATCTTGTTCTGCGTTCATGATTCTCTTGTGTTCCAAAACCCTATTTTAGCGCCCTTTCGGGTTTTCACTAAAATTACCCCTATCCCCTTTTTTTTCATTCATCAATTTTTTTGTTTCTTTTTTTTTAGAAAGTGCCCTTTCAGGTTTTCACATTAAAATATAGACAAAACAATTTTAATCCCAACTGTATCAATCAAGTCATATTTTGAGAATTTATGGCATCCGTGAGACAATCATTTCTGAAATGTTTCAGAAAAGTTGTATTTATATCATTTGTCAATTGATTAAGAAAAATTTTTCTCAAAATACTGTAAAAGATGAAAATTAGCAATTTTGGCCTATTGTAACTAGGATCGAATGGAATAATGATTGAGAAGTTGAGACGTGAAAGTGGATCATATGATAGGTTTGTAATCATTTGAGATAACATTCTTTCAAAAATTTGCTCTGGTCTAGGGTTGGAAGAGATAAAATTTTGTCCCAATTTAATTTTAACTGAACTTTTCTATTTTCTTTTTCCTCTTTTTTTTTGTTTTCTTTCTTTTTTTTCTTTTTTCTCAATAAAACAAAATTGCCCTAGTATGGGGTTACTAATCTTAAGGGATTGTCAAGTAAAAAAAAAAAGAACGTAGAGCTGAAAAGTCAAAAGGAAAAAAGTTAGGAATAGAATATCGAAATGAAAAAGTGAGAGAAGGTCTGCCGTAAATCCGTCTCTTGCAGTAATTTTAAACAAAATTTTTTTAATCAAATGAAAAATTTTGTGCACATGTTTGCATTGATTGGTTAGGGAAAAACTTGTCCGTCCATTTTCATAAGGATAAGCGCTTCTCCAAATAGCACTTTCTTAACAATAAATGGTTCTTACCAATTGAGAGCAAACTTTCCTTTAGAATCCTCTTGCATTGGAAGAATCTGTTTTAAGACCATATCTCCGACCTCAAACAAACGAGGTTTAACTTTTTTATCATAAGCAAGAGCCATTCTTCGCAGATAACATTGTTCATAACAGACGGCATTCAATCATTTTTAATCAATTAGAGATAATTGCTCATGATGTTCTCTGACCCATTTAGTTTTTTCTAACTGAGTTTCCATTAGAATGCGTAAGGAAGGAATTTCAACTTCTGCAAACAAGTAAAAGATTTGAATCTCTCAATGGAAGAGAAAACAAAACTAATTGTTATTATAAAAATTGCGTAATCCTTTGACCGTACAAAATGAGCCTTTATATAGGCTAAAGTGCTAGGTCAAGGGACTAATAAAACCCTAATAAAGCAAGCAAGGGGGCGGCCACTCTTTGGACAAGATGGGCCGGCCCATGACCTAATTTAACAATCTAATCCAACTCTAACAAGATGAAAACCTAGTGCCAAGGCCTAGGGCCTAGTCGGCCAACCCACTTGGAGGCCCATTTGATTTCTCATGGGTTTAGATCATCGTATAGGTAACTTGATTATCCACTTCCAAGTTTTCAATCTCTCTATGAACTCCTTGTTGGTCTTGCATATTTCGCACTAGAGTTTTGAGTGACTCCTTGAACCGCTTGGCCCGTGCACGTGTGGCCGGACCCAATGACACTCGAATTGGCGAACTGGGTCATTATTTGGGTTAAGATCCGTGCACACATCAGTCCCCTCCACTTGAGAAAGATTTGTCCTCAAATCTGGATCCTCCTCGTCAAGGAATGGACTCAAATCCATGACATTAAAAGTCGTGCTAACATTGCACTCCCCCAAATAACTCCAATTTATAAGCATTGTTGTTGACACGGTGGACCACTCGGAGCGGGAAACCAATTGCAGCCACTCTTCATTTGACTCAATAGTTTGGAGGATGATCTTTATGTTTGCATCATTCCCCTCCTTTTGAAAGCGATTTGGCCACAAATTGAGGGTACGCTTAGCGGACAACCACGTTGGAAAGAAATGAAGGGTTACGAGCCAAGTTAAATGCCGTTTGGCTAGCCTCAAAGGGCTCTCAAACAAGGACATTCACCAAGGTAGGAAAGAACGTGTATAAGGCTTGCGAAAATTCCAGATTGCAACCCAAAACTCTCTAATTAGCTTTCGAGCATGGACTGGTATGATGTTACATACACAATAAATTACATAGTAAGTAGTCATAGGTATAAAATTATGCAATAGCTTACCAGTCATGTGCACAACATAAGGATCTTCAAAATGATACCCATTGAAGCTAGAGAAATCCTGAATTTGGTTGTTCAAGGGGGTATGAGTCTTCCCTGGTTGTCGCTGATTTGGCACGACTTGCCTATCTGGAGGTGGAACATTGAACCAATCGGATTGCACTTCCTTAGAAATTCGAACCAGTGAGGTAAGACTAATATCCAAATCTTGATTGACACATTTGTGGGCATCACCCGGCATAAGTGGCAGCAATGAAGTGAAATGCACTCCATACGAATTGCATGAATTTGCACAAGTTGGAGTTGGTAAAGTAAGGTTGTGGTGACCAGCTTTTGGACACGTGAGGAAGCACGAACGTGCACCACTTTTATCAGGAATAAGCACGAAATCGGGTTGCAAATCTTTAATCATAGTTGGGAGATTTTGGACAGCGTTACAACCTACAAGCACAAAATAACCTTCAACTTGAAACAATTCAGAAATAGGGTGAAGAACTAATGGGACATTATAAGTTAGATGGTAAGAAGGTGTAGAACAAGATTTAAATGAGAAAACTCCCTTTGACACTTCAATATTCCTTCCACCAATTGATTCAACTCGAGATTCCAGTTCTAGTACTTTACACTTCTCATCAACACCTACATAAGAGCAACAAGAGTTAGTGCTAGTAACATGCTCAAAATAAGGCAAAGGCGATGAATGAACCATAGGTAGAAAACAAGAAGTAGAATCTGGAATTTCCCTTTTAAGATGAGCTTGAATGAGCTCTCCAATGGCGCGGACAGGTTTGAATGGACATTGTTCCATGAATTGATACCAAAGAAATTTAGTTCCTAGAAGACAAACTCCATGGAAATTCGCTAAGTGTCCAACTGACTTGGGAATGGAACATGTCATAACCAACTCTACTTGACTTTGTTTAATCTACACAAAAGAAGAGGTACTAAACAAAACACATGTTAGCTTGTTAGCAAACAAAACGTCCACCCTTTTAACTTTTGTGAACATGGCCAACTCCTCCTCTTTACTCGTCAATAAGGCCAAATTATTCTTGCCTTGTCCTACTCCATTCTTCTCGGACCATTGTTCATTCATTGCACTTGAGTTTGGATTTTCATTGTCTAACTCATGCTCATGGTTCGGCTGCAATTCATTCATATATGGCTTTTCAATCAACGAGGGACTAGGGTGAATTTTTCCTTTATTACCACCGGTTGACACATGATTAAGTTGCTCCAAGTGGAAATCCAGCAGTTGGCTAAGTCTTTCCATTATAGAATCAATCAATGCTTTAGTCCGACTACGGAATTCATCCTTTGTTTCACGAAGTTTTGACTCAATTCGAGAATTCTCAAACTCCTTCTCTCGATTGTCAAGACATTTGTTAGATGAATCTCATTTGCTTGAGGTTGACCTCAATTTAGATGCTCTGCGCAAACTTCTTTGCTCCTTCTCATACTCATCACAATCTCGTTCATACCTTTCATATACATGGGAAAGACGGTAACGTTCCATCTCCTTCCGGAGTGAACGAAACTCATGTTGTGAATTAGATTGCATGGAACTAGAGTATTTGGGAGTAGTCCGCTTGGAACCCCTCCTCTTGAAAGGTTCAGCCTCCAAGAATTCCTAATTGTATGAGCAAGATGCAACTCCATGGGGCATGATTATGTGACCTGCCAAAATGGTTAGTAAAGAAAAAGAGATTTCTCACGACACACAACTTCACGTATATGTGCTCATCACTCGTGTATTACTCAAAGCACTCAAATAAGTTTACCAAAATTTCTTACCTTGCCGGTTTGAGTAGTTGAGTAATGCCGCGTAAAATTCAAAAATTGTCATCAAACTATCCACAAAAATAATCAAGAAGCAAGACGCAATGCTAGTGCAAAAAAGAAACAAGAATGGATGGTTTTGGAAGCTTTCTAGACTCGTACAGGAATGGAAGGTGAAAGGAATCAACGAAAATCCTAACTCCTAAAATGTAGGAGTGTGTTCCTAAAATGTAGGAAGGTGTTCCGAAAATATAGGAGGGTACCCAAGTGAAGACAAAAGAGTTATTCAAGTGTTTTATTTAGTTTCCTAATTGACTTTGGAAAACAAGTTAGTTTTGGAAACCCTTTTAGAAAAACCTTTTGTTGAAACAACTTTTAGTAACTTCCAAATTCTATTCCAAGTAGTATGGCGCAAATCAGAATTTTCTCCCACACAATTCGATTGCTAGTTTTTTTTTTCTCTTCTTCTTTTCCTCTCTCTTTTTTTTCGGATGAACAGTACTTCTACAGTATGATGAACAGTACCAACGTGAACAGTACCTCGAATTTTTTTTAACTGTAACGAACAAACACAGCACAAGCTTGGCCGAATGGAATAATATTCCAGATTTGTTTCGGCTAATGAAACACACAAGAAACCTTCAAGATCCTCAAGATCCTTCAAGAACTCCTAAACAAGTTATCAAGACTTCAAGAACATCAAAATTGTGGTCAAGAAATTCAAGATTATTGTAGGTTCTCTTCAAGATTCACAAAATACCAACCAAATTAACCACAAATCAGATTTGAAAAACAAGTAAAACAACTTGGAAGATTCAAAGAAAGTTTGGACAGATTTGTGCAAAGAAAAACCCTAGCGCACAAGAACCCTAACCGCAAACGAAACTCTAACCGTACAACTTTTTTTTATTTTTCTTGTTTTTAAACCCAAACAACCCAAACACAAGATCCAAAAAAGAAATTTGGACAGAAGACACAAAAAGACAACACCCAAACAGATTTTGTATTCGGATGAACAGTGACGGTAAACAGTACTTCCGATGAACAGTGCCGATTCGTTTTTTTTTGGTAACAAGGCAGCGGACAACAACGAATTCTAGACGACACAAAGAGAAGAAAAAAAAATAAGGATATAACGAAAAATACCTCCACCTAAACTTTGATACCAATTGATACGGTTCTCGATCAACATGTTTCGAAATACGTAGTACGTTTGCCCAAGGATCTAACGAGATTGTCCAACACTTGGATTGCGGAGCCTAAAACCAAAACGGACGACACGATTTGATTAAAGACGATAGAACAAAGACTCCAAATTGAGATGAACACTCAAATGGATAGGTCGGTAGAACAATCATGGGCAAGCGCAAGATTGTTCAATAACCCTCGTCAAAACAAGTAAAGGATTCGAATCTCTCAATAGAAGAGAAAATAAAACTAATTGTTATTATAAAAATTGCGTAACCCTTTGACCGTACAAAGTGAGCCTTTATATAGGCTAAGGTGCTAGGTCGAGGGACTAATAAAATCCTAATAAAGCAAGCAAGGAGGCGGCCACTCTTTGGACAAGATGAGCCGGCCCTTGACCTAATTTAACAATCTAATCCAATTCTAACAAGATGAAAACCTAGTGCTAAGGCCTAGGGCCTAGTCGGCCAACCCACTTGGAGGCCTACTTGATTTCTCATGGGTTTAGATCATCGTATAGGTAATTTGATTATCCACTTCCAAGCCTTCAATCTCTCTATGAATTTCTTATTGGTCTTGCACACTTCGCACTAGGGTTTGGAGTGACTTCTTGAAGCGCTTGATCCGTGCACGTGTGGCCGGATCCAATGGCACTCGAACTGTCGAACTGGGTCATTACTTGGGTTAAGATCCGTGCACACATCAAAGCAGTTGCTCCGATAGAAATCCTGATAGTAGTTTTGTACGCTATCAATGCATAAGGCAGTTTCTCATGCCAAAACTGATGTGCTTCAGTCATCTTACAAATGATCTTCTTCAAATTCTTATTTGCGGTTTCGGCGGCTCCATTCATTTAAGACTTATAAATGACAGAATTTCAATGTCTGACTTTAAACTATTCACATAACCCATTCACCATATCATTATTGAGATTATTGGCATTATCGGTGATCAATGTCTCCGGAACGCCAAAACGACAAATGATGTTATTTCTCAAAAAATCAGAAACCACTTTCTTAGTCACATGTTTATAAGATGTGACTTTAATCTATTTGGTGAAATATTCAATCCCCACTAGAATGAATCGATGCCCATTCGAGGTAGGAGGATCAATAGTTCCGATCACATTCATTCCCCAAATTGAACATGGTTATAGAGCAGTCATACTATACAGTTCTGTAGGGGGAGCACGTATGACATCACCATACATTTGACATTTGACACACTTTCTGACAAAATCTATACAATCATACTCCATAATAAGCCAAAAATACCCTGATCTCATGATCTTATTAGCCAGTAGATGTCCATTGATGTGTGACCCACAATCCCACTATGCACTTTCTTCATCATATAATCAGCTTCCTCTTCATCAATGCATCTTAGAAAGCCCAAATAAAATGTTTTCTTATATAGCACTTTTCCGTTCAAGAAAAATCTTGATGACATTCTGCGCAAGAAACTTTTTGTGACAGAATCAGCATCAGAAGGGTAGAATCCCATTTTCATGAATTCTTTAATGTCATTGTACCAGGGGCGAACACTAGAGACCCTTTCCATAACCAGACAATGCGCTGACCTATCGTGAAATTGAATCTGTATAAGTTCAATCACCAGCTTATGTGGATGTTGGATTATCAAAGACAGAATAGCTAAAGTATTAGTAAAGGCATTATGAATGCGGGGAATATGTCTGAATTTCAAATTCTTTAATTTATTGGTCAAATTAAGCAAACTACAATGATACAACATAATTTTTGAATCCCGGTTACCCACTACTTAAGCGTCTGGTGCACAAGTAAATCGGAATTACTGAATGCTATCAAGTTCTTGATTTTCATGTCCAACGCCATTTTCAATCCAAAAATACAAGTGTCATACTTAGCCATGTTATTGGTACAAGAAAATCGTAATTTGATAGTAGTAGGATAGTGTTTCCTTTCAGACGACACTAAAATTGCTCCAATTCTAGCTCTAAAAGAATTCGACGCATCGTCGAAAAATAACTTCCATCCAAGATACTGCTCACTCATGTCTTCAATTGGTCCAATGAATAGAATTTCTTCATCAGGAAAGTAGGTATGCAATGGTTGGTAATCATCCTCTCTTGAATTTTCTGCCAAATGATTTGTTATGGCTTGTTCCTTGACTGTCTTTTGTGTTGTGAAGACAATGTCGAATTCAAAAAGAATCATTTGCCATTTAGCCATATGTCCCGTGGGCATCGACTTTTTCAACAGGTATTTTAGAAAATCAGAACGAGAAATCAGGTACATGGTATAACCGAGCAAATAATGTCTCAACTTTTGAGCTGCCCATACTAAAGTACAACAACTTCTCTCAAGAAAAGAATAGTTGGCCTCATATGCCTTAAATTTCTTAATCGGATAGTAAATAGTTTGTTTCTTTCTCTCAAACTCGTCATGTTATTCCAGAACGCATCCAATAGTTTCATCAAGAACAGACAATATATAATCAGAGGTCTTCCTGGTTGAGGTTGCACTAAGACAGAAGGATTTAACAAATAATTCTTGATTTTATCAAAAGCTTGCTAACAATTTTCATTCCAATCCATCGACACATTCTTTTTCAATAATTTGAACAAAGGCTCACTGGTAGAAGTTAACTGTGCAATGAATTGGCTAATGAATTGATCTTTTTCAAGAAAACTCTTCACATCTTTTTGAATTTTTGGAATGGGCATATCTCGAATTGCTCTTATTTTCGCAGATTCTATATCTATACCCTTTTTGCTGATAATAAAATCCAATAATTTACCAGCCGGAACTCCAAAAGCATATTTTGCAGGGTTCAATTTCAAATTATATTTCTTCAATTTTTCAAACAGTTTCTTTAAATCAACCAAATGGTCATTGACCTTCTTGGATTTAATTATGATATCATCCACGTAAAACTCCATCTCTTTATAAATCATGTCATGGAACACGGTAGCCATGGTTCTCTGATAAGTAGCTCCAATATTTTTCAACCCGAAAGGTATCACTCGATAACAAAGGTTCCCCATGGGGTGATAAAAGAAGTTTTTTCTCTGTCTTCTTCTGCCATAAAGATTTGATGATACCCAACAAAATAATCACCAAAAGATTCAATTTCGTGTCGAGCAGTATTGTCCAAAAGAATATGAATATTTGACAAAGGAAAATAATCTTTCAGACTGGCTTTATTCAGATCTCTGTAATCAACACATACTCGCACCTCCCCATATTTCTTAGGCACTGGCACAGGATTCGATAGTCAGATGGGATAATGAGACATCATGATTATCTTAACATTGAGCTGTTTTACAATTTGTTCCTTTATCTTGAGATTCATTTCTGATTTGAATTCACGTGGCTTCTGCTTTACAGGTAAAAAATTTGAATCAGTTGGCAATCTGTGAACCACGATGTCTGTAGAAATTCCTGACATATCATCGTATGACCATGCAAAAACATCTTGAAACAATGTTAAGAACTCGATCATTTCCTCCTTCTGTTTCTTATTCAAATGAATGCTAATTTTAACTTCTTTAACCTCCGTCTTAGTGCCAATATTGATGATTTCTATTTCTTCTAAGTTGTGTTTGGATTTCTCTTCATACTATTTTAAATCCCTTGAAATGGACTCAAATTCTCCCTCAATATCGCTCTCGCTTTGAATTTTAGATTGCATGATTTTAAATTCATGAGAGATATCGAGATTGCAAGCCATCGAATTTCAAAAATGGTGACAGCCAAAGGGTCAGAGAGTTTTATTTGTGGTCATCTGAAAATAGAATAGAACATATATAATAAATAAATAGAAAATACAGGAGAAGTTTTCCATTTCATTAAATTCAAAATGTATCGAAATTCACAAAAAGATAAATATACAGACATGATTAATATTTAAAGGCATATCTAAATCCAAACCTTTATTTCCGTTTCAACAATTTTCTTGAACAAAACAAGTTATATTATTTGAAACAAGAATAAAGGTTTAAAAAATGAAAACAATTTCTTTTAAGAAAAGATTTAGACTATCGTCCTATCTGAATATGATCTAGATAAAAGACAATCCTTTTAAAATTTACCGAAATTCTCTTCGAGAGGAAAGATAATCAACAGTCTAATTTTGGATAACTCCTTCAGTAATTGACAAAAATTCTGAATTCTCTGATGGCTCTTCCTCATAAGTGACCCCGACAAATAATTGAAATAGTTTTCACTTCAATCTCCTCCACAGGATCTTTGTTTCTGGCATAATCACCCTCTGATGAACGAGAAAAAGTGTGATATAGCGGTAGGACATTTAAAACAGTTTACCTACCCTTCTTTTCAGCTTATTTTTGAATTTGCATTTCTCTTTTATCCTTGGCAGTTGGATGAAATTCCAGTCCAAATGTATCTTTTTGTGTCGGCATCTTTATTGGTTCCAAAATTCCTTGCAAATCCCACCCAAGACCTTTGCCTATTTCATAATCCGTCTCAGATCATCTCTTTTGCCATCATGATACTGGCCTCTGGCAAGTCTGATTTAAACAGCGACTTACCTCTGGACACCCATCCCACAGAGACGATGTCAGCAACACAATGAGATGAAATTGGAGTCTTTTTTCCTATCTTCTTCTTTGAATTTTTGCATTAACAATCATGGTACAAACATTCTCAACAAACACAGTAATCAGTTGATCATTCACAATAAATCTCAACATTTGATGTAGCGAAAATGGCACTGAATTGGAAGTATGTATCCAAAATCTTCCAAACAAAATATTGTAAACATTGGAGAAGTCCATGACTTTGGTAAGTAATTTGGAATTGAGAAGGACCTATCTCTAATACCAGATTTGTTTTACCCATAGATTCCCTCCCTGAACTATCGAATCCTCAAACCACAGTTACAGACGAGCAGAGTTTGATGTCAAGAAATTCAATTTAGTGAGAGTGTTCCGTGGATAGATATTCAACGCTGACCTATTATCCATTAAGACCCTCGGCAACTGTTTTTCATTGCAGCGGACTGATATATAATAAAGGTTCTGTTATGCCCAATTCCTTCTGCAGTCGATCATCATCGGAGAAGGTGATATGGTTAGTAGCAAATACATTCTCCACAATGTTAAAAAATTTATCTATAGGGATATCTTTAGGCATTTGAGCCTTATTCAGGATTTTGAGTAATGTCTCTCTATGTAACTCGGAGGTCAAGAGAAGGTTCAGAAAAGAAATCTGAGCAAGCATCCTATCCAACTGCTCTACAATTTTGTATTCACTTCTCTTCAGTATCTTTAGAAAATTCACAGCTTCATTTTCAGACACAAGAGGCTTGGGCGTCGGAGATTTAATCTTGGCTCTAGATTTGAACATCGATTTCAGGGCTTCCCACAATTCTCCCAGACCTAGTAATAGTAGATACTTCTTCCTTCAAGCATTTTTATCTCCAATCAACAGAATAGACTCCTTGTAGTTCCATGACAACTCTTGCAAGTTATTGACAGACATTTGTTCCAGAAATTCGAGAATGACAGGCTCTGATGTATTCCATTCAAAAGATGGTAGATCCAAAATAAAAGAAAGTTTAGAATTGTCAACCTCGGAAAGCTCTCCTTCTACTATAAATGACTTATCTTTTTCAAACACAAAGATTTCAATTTTTCTCAACATTATCATTAGTCATGAACTTTTCAGCAGACAGTAGTTTCCTCATTCTCGCGTAGTCAGTTTCCATTATGCTAAACACCTCAGTTTCATCTACAATGTACTGAGTGGGATCGATAAAATCTTCATCGGCGATGATAATTCCCACAGTGCTCCCATGCTCTGGTAAAGGATTCTTATTGACATTCGATCCTTGTTCTCCCCTTCTTCTAAGAAGGATGTCTCCAAAGTCAATCATATCCTGAATTTTATGTTTTAGAACCCAACAATTGTCAGTGGTATGATCTGAATTTTCAGAATAATAAACACAGATTGCTTGCGAATCATAACCGACAGGAGGACCTCTAAGATAGAGTTTGGAAGAAATGGTGCCAATTTTTTCAGTTGCATTTAATTGTTTATACAATTGATTAATGGGTCGGGCAAAATTGGTGAAGGTTCCAAATTGTTTCTGAGTTTGAATTTCGCTGGTTTGAAAAGGATTTTGAATAGGGTTATTGTTTTGCACGGTTGGTCTGGAATGGTAAATAGGACGAGCGTGATTTTGAAAGATAGGTTATAGCGGTTGGAGGTAATGGTAAGGTATTCAAATGATTTGGTCGGGAATGATGGAATTGAGTAATAGTGTGATAGACTGGATGAGGGTTAGGGTAATGTGGGTAAGGAACAGAATAGGTGGGATGGTTTCGAATTTTGAGTTTGAAAAACGAGTCTTGATCCCATATAAAAGCCGTTTCTCCTTCTTTTTTCTTGAATGGGGCTTTTTTCCATTATTGCTTTAATTCTATAGAGCATCCAATTGTAACTTTAATGCTGATATATTAACAATCTTCCCTGCTTTTGACAAACTCATCGTACTCCTCTAACTTGTTAATAATAGCAGCAGACGAACTTCCAATCATGCGAAAAATCTCTTCAAAATAGGGTGGATCATGAGTTTTGATGAAAGTAAGAACAATCTCTTCCTCAATTATAGGAGGCTCCGCTTTGGCAGTTAACTTTCTCCACCACTTTGCATAGGTCTTGTGATCTTCCGACGGCTTTCTTTTCGTACCTTCCAATGTTGTACGTGTCGGTGCCAACTCACAGTTAAATTCATATTGCTTCACAAAAGCTGTTGACAGATCCAACCAAGTTTTCATCTCTCCAGACTTCAAATTTGAATGCCAATTTAGAGCATCTCCCTCTAAACTTTCCAAAAATAGACGAGTAGGAAAATTTTCATCATCCACGGGCTTATTTAATTTGTTGGCAAACATCTTGAAATGCGTATTAGGATTTCCAGTTCCATCATAGTTGCTGAATTGAGGGGTTTTGAATCCCAATGGTAGCTGAATATCTAGAAAAAGACACAATTCATCGTAGTCCAATCCACCATGCCTGCTCAATCCTTAATTCTTTTTATAAAATCATCGAATCGGCCCAACCTTCTCAACAGGTCCTTGTCAATAGGTGCGAGTTGTTTTTCTATCGCTGTCTTCCCTTGAGATGCAGTATCCAGTATAAAAGACTCTGTAATGTGGTGGTGGGGTCCCTGAGGGTTGGGGGGAATGTTCAGATTGATCTTGTGGATGGATTTGAGGGATTTGACTACTGATTTGGTTCATCAATGTATAGTTCGGATGCATATAAGAAATGTTCGAATTTAGTTGGGTAAAGATATTTTCAAGAGAATTAGCGAAAGTAAGAAGGAAAGTCGTTTGGGTATTGGATATGTGGGGTGATTGATGGTCTTGTGTAGATCGGTGATTATCGACAGGTTCTTAATCGTTCGGAACACCACCACCACTGTTACTTGTGACCAACAGATCAATTACACGCCTTTGTGCGGCCATTTCAGCACTTAACTTATTAAACTTGCCAAGTACCTCATTTAACTGAACTCTCAATACTGTGAAATCCGGTGACGTAACTATAGCAGATCTTTCCAAAGTATTTGACACTGAACTCATGTTTACAGGTTGTTTCAAGACTCTACTTCGAGACCTGGTTATGATGGGGTTTCTTTGTGAAATTATGTTTAAAATATCTGAGAGATTAAAGGAGAAACTGGTTCAGAAATTTAATACTCGACTAGACCTGCCGAACTTTTATTTCGAAAGAAAGAAAGAAAGAAGAAAAAAAAGAAAAAAGAAAAGAGTTAGGAAATATTTAAATAATTCGGATGCATGTCCTATGGGGAGCCCTTTTCTGCCAAGAGTAGGCCTAATATGATGCAACATTTTCGAAGTGAGGCCTGATCACCAAACCTATGTTTCGAAAATAATTTTGTAAAATATAAGGATCATTCCATTGATGAACTTCAAAATCTCATACATCATCTACATCATTTCTCGAAATTGATTTCGTGCAAGATCATTAAATTTTTTCAATCTATCTATCACAGCGCCTTTTGACTCTCTGGAATAGGGATTTCGCATGTGTTCAGTTTGATCATACAACTTGTTATACTTTCTTTTTAACTCCTGGTGTCTTTCTTGCATTTCTTCACACAGTCTCTTCTTTTTTTTCTGCCAGACCCTTATTCACTTCCACAGATTGTCTTAATTGTGTATTTTCTCTGTCTTTCGCCTCAATGATAGTCATTAATTTCTTGATTTCTTCGGACTGTTCCATCAATGGTCGCTCAGCGTTAGATTCTTTGAGCCACTTCTCGTATTGAGGGGTAACTAAAGCCATCTACGTAAGTTGTGGAACATAAGTGACCTTTTCATCATCGGACAATATCCCCTAGGTTTCGACAATTGGCATTTTCATTGGAATTTTGTCCGGACAGATCCCTTTGTCAAAACTAATGGTGAAATCGGTCAATTCAGGTGTGAATGGTACTCCTTGAATGCGTCCTAACTGTCTAAGAAACCTTTTCGGAGTGTATGCCATGATGCCTTGAGTTCCCAATAGTGATATAAATCTGATGACTTGGCATGCAGAGTGGGATTATAACAGTCAGTTCAGTCTAGTACCCATCTAATCTTTTGATCTGGTAATACCCTCAGAAAGTCCAAACCCATTCTGATGCATTTCTTGGCAAATTGCTTCTGCGAACTCTCTTATGACGGGTAGCTATCCAATTATACCCAATCAACGGTAGACCATCAGGAGCAGACAACTATCTCCGAAAGTATTCCATGACCCATATATGTAAGATTCGATTTGACCCATAAAAGAATTTTGACCCCTTTTGACAATTAGTACATGCAACAAAAATATCAGCCAACACAGTCGATATTATAGAGGCTTGTCGATCCTTAATCCCAAAAAACAAGTCAGATAAGAGTTTAGTAATTTTGAAACCAATTTTCTTATCTTTTCTAGGAAACAAATAAATCCCTGCCATCACAAGTCCATACACCAGTGGCCTCTTACATTCCCATGTTACCTTAGATATAAATGAAAAATCCTTCAAATGCTTATCAAATCCGTCTTTCATTGCGAATCTGTCAAACAAAAATTTTACATCTATGTTCTGATCTGATTCTCGCACTACAAATTCTTTTAATCTAGTAAATGACGGAATTCGATCTTGCCAGAAGTAATAAGAAATATCACTGCTATACCCTTTACTGGCAAATTCAGAAAATTGGCTACCTCTTCAATTGCTAGAGTCAGCTCCTTGTTTCCTATCCTAAATGTTGAAGCATTGGGATCCCACAGTTGAATCAAAACTTCTACCAAATACCCATCTGATTCAATGTTTTTTGAAATCTTCAATTGGCCCGAGGTAGGAGGAAACCTGATTCATCTCGCTAAATGAGAGAAACCCTAGCCATCTTCGAACCTCCATTGGAACCGCTTACAGCTGATTGATTCGTTGAGGTTTGTCTATCTGAAGCACGTAACCTCGATTAAATACCTTACCTACAGCCCTCACTTTTCCAGTTTTACAAAAATTTAAACATGAATATCCCTTAAAGGGTTAGTTACCCAGGGAAAATAAGGTTGGTACATTCCTAAAATGAGATTCTCTCTAATGTTAATGCATGATGCCAGTTTATTAAACGAATAACTATGCAATATGATAATTGAAACATGATCTAAAGGTGCCCCATTTAGATGTCGGGATAAGTCTAAAATGACATGCATATATATATATATATATATATACACATAGTATTAATGCGATAAATTGAAATTTAAACGTGCTATTTATAAAAGGTGGTCTGCCCCAAATGAGTACCACGTCAGGACTCTTGTTTCTAGGGCTTATGAATGCAATATAAGAAAACAAAACAATAGTTAGTTTAATAAACAACACATAACAGATTTGAGCAACAAAATGATACAGAAATTATAAGATAAAAAAGAAAGAGAGAGGGGTAGAAGCCCTCCCCTCGTATTTAGTGTTCTTAATAGGGTAGATGAAGACTCTATCTTAAGTGATTTCTAAATGGATGCATGAGGTTGGGCTCACTAATGCATCTACACTCGATAAAGTTTCAGATTCCTAAACCTTCAGACAAAAGGGCGAAGGGTCATCAATTCTAAAGCCCTTAGTCGGTGACTCGAGCGATCCCCCAGACATTGCTACGTGCACGTCGTGCCACGGGCATATGTCTAAGTGGATCGATCCTAATCCTAACAGTGAGGAGTGGTGTGATAACCACTAAAAGAAAATAAGATAAAGGGTTAAAAGAAATAACGTATGCACATATGAAGTGCTCCTTTGAGGGGAGGGAGTAATACCATTAAATATGCATGAAGGCTCTAGGGTAATGTCGCTCCCCATCCCCAAATACAAAGCGTGATACGAATAAGAAAATAAACAAAAGTAAATAGACAAACCATTAATCACATACACGAAAAACGAGAAACGAATACGAGTGTGAAATGCAAAACATCCTAAAAAGAAAAATACAACCTAAAACATCCAAATATGATAAGTGAAAGGATTAGAAAGAGAAAAGACAACTAAACCAAGTGCTTGAACTCTCTAGCATCCTAGTGGAGTCGCTAAGTTGTCGCGCCCCATTTTTTGCGATGAAAATAAATGTTTATAAAAGATGTGATTTTATTTAAAATAAGTGAAAAGAATATGTGAAAAAGGATTTAAAATGAGACTTTAAAAAATGCGACAGTTTGGGTACAAAAATCTAGTCAAAAGGGTTTTAAGGAAAATAGAAGTCACCACTTGGTATTGAATTTGGGTATACCAAATCACCCCAAAAATATTTTTGATAAAAATAAAATAAAATAAAACTCTTTTCGATAACTCCAGGTCTTTGAAAAATAAGAGAAAATGGGTTCGGGAGTCACGGTTGAAGAAAGGGAATGCAAAGGTTTGATTAACTCAAATCTAAGGCACCCTTTAAATCTAGTCTAAGTTAGTTGCGAGGTTTAGTCAAAATATTTCTAATCTAACCCTTAATTTTATCACGTTTGGATGTTTTTTATATGGATGCAAATCTAAATTTATAAAATATCGAAAGGGACAAATATCCGTTCAAGGGTTTAATTGATACCAATCGTATTGATTGCGAAGGCCAAAATAATTTTTTGAAGGAGTCATGAGCATGCATGAATGAAATTCAAAGAAAAGAAAAGAAATTTAAATTATATATCTAAATATAAGTGGCCAAAAAATAGAAATGCAATATAATGGTTACGGGAGACAAAAACTCGTGACATAATTTTCTTATACAGGGATCGATGAGATATTTAAATTAAAAAGTTATAATCACCCATTTCTCACGTTTGAAGAATAATTCTCCTAACATGAACAAACAAATGAACTAACTTAGTTTATAATTTCTTAAATGAGATGCAATTTTAAATGATATGATTAACACATATAGAGGGTAGGAGATAGAGGATAATATAATAGAAAATATCATGCAAATAACAAAAGATCTTAAAAATAAAAATATGTATGAAATGTAATGAATATCACACAAAAGATGAATTTAACGCATGAACAATCTAAAGGTTTAGCGTTGAACTGACCCATTTCTAAAGTTCTTACTATCGTTGGATTAACAAGTAAATGGAGGGAGAAGCCACAACTAGCGTTGGACTAGTGTGGTGAAGTCACGCATTAATAATGCATAGTAAGACAAATAGGAATAAATTAAAACGAATAAACATGTAAGAGCACGTAGCACATAACACATAAACATAACATCTACATGCAAAAATCTTAAGAAAAGTGGATAAAACACATAACACATAAGCCATATAAACACGCAAAAACCTATCTATTACAGTGGAGAATCTAACTACAATCTAAAATGAAAAAATAAAAAATCTTATCTACCCTATCTATTACAACAGGGGACCCAATTACAATCTAAAATGCGAAAATATAATAAAACAAATTTAGTTATCCTATTTATTACATTCTTGAGATATTTAAATGCCACTCAAATAATTATAAAATTAACTAAACAAATATAAGAAAATTTGAATGAACATTTAAATCAAATAAATAAAACATAAAAAAAATATAAATACATAGGAACACGTAGGAGCACATAAGAGCACGTAATTGACATTGAAATAATAATAGGGGTACCTCCATTTTAAAATTGTGACTAAATGGAATCAAATTGTCTTTATACTCAAAATAAACAAAAAAATCATGGCACCAATTTAATTGGAAAATAATAATAATGATAAAAATACTAAATTCACCTTAATATGTCAAACGTAAAGAAATTTAAGAACATCTAAAAATTACAGTTAAATATACTCAAAAGTAACATAATTAGTTATTAAAGAAAATAAACAATCATAATAAAAAGAGTCAAAATTCACTAGGGACTAAATTGCAAAAATTGAAAAACTTTTGGGGCTAAAAATATAATTTTTCAAAGTTTAAGGGTCAAAATTAAATAAAAGATAAAGTTTAGGGGCAAAGTGCAATTATTTTAAGGACCTAAGTGAAAGAAATTTGAAATATTTTGGGCCACAGTTCAACTACTCCAAAGATCAGGGGCTAAAGTAAAAATTTTGGTTCAAGAAAAAAGGCCATCGGGCCTTTCTTTTATTTTTGCTTGGGCCGGATAGTACCTAAACCCAGCCGAAACCCAAAAGAAATAAGCGGTCCAGCCCATCCTTTTATCACTTACGCCCGACAAAAAAAATGCATGGACTCTGACCTCATAGTCCAAATCGAAACCCAAAAGAAATAAACCAAAATTCATTCCCAAAACCCAACCAAAAAAGACCACAAGCCCACCCAAAAAAAAATATAAGTCCAATACTCTTTTCTTACTTTTCTTTTCTTTCTCTTCTTCTTCTTCTTTTTTCTTCTTCTTCCACTTCGGCTAGCTAAAGCTTCTTGCAGCTGGTGGCCATGGCGGCGCTAGTGACTGGCAAATTTTCCGGTCGTCAAATTTTCTCAAAATACACCCCCTCACTCGATTTTTCACGTAGATTCCATTTTGGGTTTAGTTTTTACAAAAAATGAACCGAAAGTGACGAAAATAGTAAATGACAGCCCAGTTTTTATTTTTTTCAAATCACCATATCTTTCATAAAAAATCATAAAAATTATACTACAACACTCCTTATATATTCTACATTACAACTATGATCTTATTTTTGACAAGAAAACAACAACAAAAGTCTAAATTAAGGCAAAACAGCCCCTAATTTTGAAAAAATTCATTCCTTGCTTTTGAGGTCAAAACTTAAATTTTGGACAACCAAACATCTTTTCCAGGCCCTGTACCAGCTACGGGTCATCCATTTTAACAAAACTATGCATAAAAAATTCACTAATTTTGATTCTTTTTCATTTTGGCATTTTTTCAAACAGTTAATATGCATGTACAAAAATTATTTCCTTTTCCTTTATCTAGCTCAAGCCATTTCCCAACAACATAATGATAACAAAACCAGCAAGAGAAAGAAACAAACTAATGTCTATACATGCTTATAGTACGGGACATAAAGAACTTGAGTGACCAAGGAAAATTTCAACACCAACTTTGAATTTAAGGCAAGGAACAGCAAGGGAAAAGCAAAAATGAGAGCCTTACCTTGTCTTGTAGTGGAGAAATTACACAGTGGTAGCGGCAATGGCGATTTTTGATAATGATAACCTCCCCTGCTTGTTTTCTTAGCTCTTCCTTTCTGTTTTCTTTTCTTTTCTCCTTGTATCCGAGAGAGAGGAAGGGGTTGTTGTTACTGTTGAGAGTGTATGTGAAATTGGGGAGGGGGAGAGTCGAGAGTGATTTAGAGCTTTTTTCTTAGTTGTCTGATGGTGTGTTTGTCTCTTGAGAGGAAAGAAAGAAAGGGTCGAGAGATGTCTTTTGAGCCAAAGTGGAGTTTGTGTGTTAGGTTCACCAAAATGATGATTTTCTCACCTAATGAAAAGAAAGGTGCATGGGCTAAAAATGATGCTTTTTTTACCAAAATGAGAAGAACTGTTAATGAGGATGGAGTGTAAAAATTAGTTAATAGTGATTTTGGTAACAAAATGATTAGGATGATTTTGATTTGTTGATTTTCTTTTTTTCTCCTTTTTCTTTTCTTTTTTTTAAACCAACCTACAAAAATGAGAGAAAAAATGCACATTAAAATACAAGAAAATAAATAACTAACTAAATAGATAAAATGCAAGAAAATATTAAAACTGACAAAAATTTAGTATCTATAACAAGTATCCAATAAGTTTGTACATTTATTTTCTAGATGAGACAACAGAAAAAGAAATTAAATAGAACCAACAGGTAAAAGCAATTAGACTGCTAATTTTTATCTACTCAGAATTAATAAAAATCATCCTCAAGATCTTCATTGTAAACCAACTCATACTCTTCAAAATCTATAAAAGTGATAAAAATTGGGTTGAACAACAAATCGCTCAATGGGTAGCGTCTATCCCTCTGTTGGACTATGCAACCATTGCTTTACATACACACACACACATATTAAATTATTTGCATACCATTCACATGCATAATTATTAAAAATAATGTTATTCGTAAAATAGTCAATAATAATGAGTGACACAGCAATTTGTAAACATCTTATTCATAACCGTACATGAAAGCCATAAAGTCATAATTCAATTCATATCAACTCATAACAAGTACATGCAAGGATCGGCTTCTGAGTACTCAGTTTAGAGATTAAACGCCTTCTAGGTGGACGATCAATAAGTTTCATCACTACCGATTGGGCTCATCACATACATAGGTCAATTGGTCGGACTTTATACTGAACTACCATGACCTTGTCAATTGGCTGGACTCTATACAAGACTATCATGACCATTAGACAGGACTATAGCCCCTACCGTCTATTCCATGACTATTTTGAGTTTTATTTGACATAAATTCATTTCACACTTCACATGCATAGTTTCATGATTTCACAAAAGATACCACTCATTTTGTATATAATAACATATCAAAATGATTCAAATAATTCACATGGTCTATCTTTATATAGTAAAAATAGAACTTACATAAATACCCAAGTAAATCATTTAATCAAGTAAATCTCAAATTGACACATCAAAATAGGATTAGCAATAAAATTTCACTTTTAAAATTTGAAATCACAGAAAGCTAAGTACCACCTACCTTTGTCTGGTTGCTCAAGTGGGACTACCTTAGATCTTTTAAACTTGTGTCTACCTATGAAATGCATAGGTATCCTAATTAGTTGATATTTTTTTATAGATATATAAATATACAAAACTCTGAGCAACTCTAAAATTCATGTCTAGATCATTATATGAAACCTAGAAGATTTCCTAAATTAAAAATTTCTAATTTTGGAAAGTTTTCTAAATTGAAAAGTTTCTATTTCTGGAAAGTTTCCTAAATTGGAAATTTTCTATTTTTGTGAAGTTTCTTAATTTAAAAGTTCCTTCTTTTTTTCTTATGTAAAGTTTCCTAACTTAGAAATAATTATTTATAATCATATTTATTATCTTGACTATTATTTTACGATATGTATTATTTTATTCATGATTATTGTTATTTTCTTTATCAACACTATTTTATTTTACTTTATTTTCATTCATATATATATATATATATATATATATATATACATTAGTAATTAGTTATCATTATCTTTTGTTCTATTTTCATTTTTGCACCTGTGTATGTATTATTATTATTCATGTATATACGTATGTATATTTACTTATCATTACAATTATTATCTTAACTTATTCCACTTGTATTTATATTTTTATTTTATTTTCGTTTATATCCTTAATTTATTTCATCCATATTTATATTATTACTATTATTATTATTATTATTATTATTATTATTTTAAGCATTTTGTTTTTTAAAAAATCTAAAACTTATCTTACATGTATAATTTAATCGAATAATATTAGATTAAAATGTCTTAGATTCCTATTTAAATATCTTAGATTTAATTAATTAAGTATAAGCCAAAATGCCTAAATCTTTAAAACCCAGAATTATTTTTGGTTGGGTTTTGAAGTTTATTAACTATTATAGTCCGTAAAAGATGGGTTGGTTATATTTAGAATTTATCTATTGAACATTCACTAAACACATACTATATTTTTGGGCCAAGTATACTTGCCATTTTTTCTTTAGACTTGAATAATAATGGCCCAAGTTCCTTAGGCCCAAGCATTTCCTTATTTGTTCCAAACCTAAGCTGATTCCCCTTCACACTTGGCCCAACATCCAATTAAACAAGCCTAGACATACCTAACTACATCTTGATCCAAATCACTTCTTCCAGATCCGACCCACAACACCGACCTGATTCATTAACCCATCAATTAGTGTCATCTTCTTTCTCTTTTTTTTCTTAATAGAAATTTTTTTCCTTCCAAAACTCTAACTCTAATTTACATCACAAATCGGTAGTGACAACAACAACAGCAGCGGCGACCAGCCGCTGCTCTTCTCCCATTTTTTTCTCCTTTGGCCGGCTCTTTGGTTGGCTTTTCTTGTTTGTCCTAACTTGGTATGAGAGGAGGATCTGATGACCCTCCTTTGTTCTTTTTTTTTCCTCTTGCGCTCACCCTTCTCCCCCCCCCCCCCCTTTTTTTCCTTGGGTTGTTGAAGTTTCAAGCTTTATCAATTTAACTTTCCAACGGAACTGAGGTTTAGACTCTATTCCATCCCATAGTTAAAATTTAACACACTATTCCTACTAATCCAGACATGAATCTTCCTAAATTTCTCATATAGGCATAAATATATTGTAATGTACATATACGTAAAATCTTTAAAATAATTCATGAAATTAATAAGATTTAAAGAAAAAGTTTTAACATGCGTTCGAGACTTAGTGGTCTAGACACTTAGTTGCCTGCTAGTTCGACAGCGATGTCTTCTTCTTCCTTCTCTATTCCTAGATGGTTCTTATTCTAAGAGAAGGCAGATAATGAGAATTAGAAACAATGTTATTTCTTTTAATTGTTTTGATAAGTGTTCTAAACCCTAATAACCACCCACTACTTGGTGGTTATGTGGGTTGGGGATTTAAGTTATCTTATCTTATCTCCTTTTTAACCCCCAATTACCCTTTAACATTGTCTACAAGTATTTCTTACTTTTACCCGTAGAAAATTACCACTTAATTAATGAGAAAAATAAAAATTGAAAAGAAAACATGGATTTTGCAGAACTGCCTAAGAAAAATATGCAGATTTTAAGAATCAACTTTTGACAATTCTAATAGCCTACTTGCATCAACTTTAACATGATTGATTGGAGTTTTGATCTTCTACAAATAGAGACCTTGGATAATATTTCTTACAAATTTGGAGTCTAGAGAAACTACACAAAATATAGTTTTTCATTGGAACTTCTTAGTTCATTAGTTTAGAAGTGTAGATTAGTGTAGTCATCCAATTCTTATATCTAACTAAACAAAGGAGAAGCTTAAGGATGAAGATGGAGAGTTTGGAATCTGATGTGAAAAGAGTGACATCTCTCCTATCACTTTATTTCTTGTATTGAATCTTATGTTTAGTTATAATAAAAGTTTGTTTATTATTTGTATTTCATTTACGTCCTGCTAGTTTGTGTATCTAGGGATAGATGAACTATCTATTATTGTTATGTGATTTTTTCATAGCCTTTGAGTTATTTCTTGTGTAAGTTATTTAGCACTCTTGTTATTTCAATCATGACTAATTGGCCACTAGTCGTGATTATGTAAAAGTGTTGCATCATCAATGAAAGTTGTGATTTAATATTAGTTGAAAAAAGTACTAAATCTAGAGAATATACTCACAGAGTAGATATGCACTTTTGTGGCATCGGTAGTAATTTCATAGAAATAATGAACTTATAGTTAATACGAGAGTAGGTATGAATTATCTATAGGTATGTTCGGTAGATTGGCGAGAGCAAGTATTGCGTACATTAGGAAATCATGCCATGTTTAGCCAAGATAATAACATTAATTAACCGATAAATTCACTTGAAAGAGTAGCTAGGAATCCCATACCTCTAGGAGCTTTTAAATGTTGGTTTTACTCCTTTAATTTCATGTTTATAGTGTAGATTTAGATTCATGCATTTGTAATAGTTTAAATAATAAAGGAGTTCGAAACTTATTGGTAATTGACAATGTTTCTCGTAAAATCAACATCTAATATCCCTATACTCAATAAACGATTTGTATACTTATAGAAAATTGGATATTTAGGTTTTTTAAAAAATGTCTCGTCATTGGCTATAAATAGAGTAGGTTTTAAAAAAAAGTCTCGTCATTGAGCATTTTTGTAGTAAAAATATTTTGGATTCTCTTGTGTTTTAGCGTTAGTTGCTTATGCATCTATGAACACTTTACTAAGGCTTTTGTACTTTCTTCTTCATAGTGAAATTTTTACTCTTTCACTGCATATAGACGTAGGTCAATTTGACCAAATCACGTAAATTCTGTGTCAGTAGACATAAGTCAATTTGATCGAACCACATAAATTCTATGTCTCTATTTTATTTATTTTTGCTTTATTATTTGTCTTTTAGGGTTGTCAAGAAATCTTTCGTTAATTTCTTGGAACTAGACCTTACGTATATTTATATGAAGAACAACTTGTACGTAGATAAATTTGACTGAACCACATAAATTCTGTGTGTCTGTTTTATTTATTTTTTCTTAGTTAGTTATCTTTTGGGGTGATCAAGAACCCTTTGTCAATTTTCTAACACTAGACCTTACATTTATATGAAGAGCTGCAAACAAATTTTTGCACTCTCACATTTTCCATCTTTCATCTCGGAAGAACTCTTTTACCGGTAACACGAGCATTATTATTTGAGCATGAAGTGCTAGTGTAATTGTAGCTTGACGAAGGAACGTCTCTAAAAATCATGATCAGATTTTCAATTGTATTGTCACTCATCAAAGCTAGCAACATATGTTTTTTTCCATAATACATAACTCTCCTTGAATTTTCCACCACGCGACTGACTTATTACTACTAAGCCAAGGACTTGACCGAGTCTCCCTAGTAGGACAAACGAAGGAAACTGAATTTTCTGAACCAAAATACAGCAAAAATTCATACATCATGTCTATAAGAGTCCTTTTCACTCTAACAAGATAGTATAATCTAATCTATATTATTATAAAAGTGGAGATATGCTCACTTTTGATGTTTCTCCCATTTTTGATCCACCTAATTTAACCCTATTAGAGGTTTTAGGGGGAAACTGCAAGATTTAATTGATGAGATGACTAAATTGGGCCAAAGAAGGTAGTTTAATACTAAATTTATTTGTATGACTGTCTACAAGGGCAATTTGTATGTCTTCTAGTTATCAATGTTTTGAGAACCAGACTGGACCAGCCGGTTCGATCGGTTGAACTGCGAACCGACCATGACACCGGTCCGATTCTATGCTACAGTTGAAATTGTCAAAGAACCCGTCAAGACTGATCAAAACCGTCAAACTGCGTCGAACCGCTAATTTTTTATTTTTTAGTTTTCCCTTAATATTTTTTTTAAGTTTTGCAAAATGTGGCTACCAAGGATTGAATTCAAGACTTTTGCTACACAAGACTAGCATAGTCACCATTGCACCATCACTTCCACTTAGTCTTTTTTTTATACCACATTTATATAAAATAAATCTCCATTTTTCTTTCCTCTGTTTTCCCTACAAAATCTCATGCTCTCATAACTTTTTCTTTATAATCTTCAACTCTCTCTCTCCCCTCTTTTCTTTGTCACCCCTTTTAATCAAATCTTTTTAGTTTTAATTTATTAATGTTTTCTTCCATCTTTTAATTTTATATTTATCTATTAAATTGAAAAAATTTAAAAAATAATTATTTTTCTTTAACCTTAAAAACTAATTATTAAATGCCAGAACCACTCACTTTCATCTCATTTTTTTTTGCTTTTTATCAAGTTTGCATCTCTATTTTCGATTCTCCTGACTTTCTCCAAACTCCGAACTTTTTTTTTAAGATGCAATCTCTAAATCCCAAAAACGTGAATGAAAATTTAAACTCACAATATCTAATTTCCATAGACGCGAATTTTGTATAATTTCAAAATATTGTGATATTTTTGGGTTGGATTTAAGATTATTTTTTTGGTAGATATAATTGAGATTGAGATGAAATTTTTTGTTTCAACTTATAATTTAAAAATTTTATTTTTGAAAATCTAAGTTTTTTGAAAATATTAAAATTTTCATCATATAAAGTTTTAAATTAGTCCAATGCATGTCTAATTTTGTGCATATATATATTTACATAAATTATTTTTTAAAAAATTCATTGAACCAGGGTTGAATCGGTTCAACCGGTTGAACTTTGACCCGAACAATTCATCGGTTTAATTAACGGTCTGAGTTTTAAAAACATTGCTAATTATAGGGATAATTTGCTAATCAACTCACCTTACAAGGGAGCAACTTGTATTTAAACCTATTATTGAATACATTTTGATTTTTGATGGAATTACATTTTAAAAGATGAAAAGTTTGATTGGTAGTGGATTTATCGGAGATTGAATCACACAAAAAAGGGACAATGAATTTGAGAGAAAACAATGGGAAAACCTTAATCAAGGAAGCAATCCCTTTGAGTTTATAATAAATCTCTTAATTAATCATAATGGACATAAGACAAACAACCTTGATACTCTGTCATCAAGGCTACAAAAAATACATACACGTATAAGTATCTTGTGCAAGAGATGGCAATCTATACAGTATAGTTCTCGCTTGCTTTGCGTCTCCTGGCTTATACATGCGGATTAATACCTATACGATTAATGTCCCACTTTGAATAGATTGATATCATCCATAATATATTTTAGGAAATTATTTTCATTTTTTCTTTTTGGTGGAGCTTTTTTTTTGGGCAGCTTGGAAACCGTTGTTGGCATATAAGATTTTTTTTTGTTTTTTTTGCAAATTACAGTCTAAACCCAACTAATTAACTGCCTCCGAGCAGATAATTCCCAAGGCTTAAAAAATAAGAACTAGGCACATTCATGATGAGGACAATGTATAAAATAATCTTACAAATTTGGCTTAATTTCAAATAACCTCCTTGCAATTAAGGGTTAGAAGCAATTCATCTTCCGTGCTCATGAAACTTATAAATTGTTTGTAATGATTAATTATCATAGGGAGAATTTAACAAACCTCACCTGAGGTTTGTGCTAATATCACTTGGCATTCTTTAAGCTTTAGAAATATTGGTTACTTTAGAGGTACTAATCAATTTTAGCACAAACCTCATGAGAAGTATCTGAAATAACTGGCAATGGTTTTTCAACTCCTTAAAAGAAAATTATCACATGATCCTTTTCCCTTTTCTTCTTTTCCATAATACACTTAGAACTCTTTTTTTTCCTCTTCCATTTCTATTATAGTAAAAATTTTGAAAACAACATGCTAAAAAGTATTTTTAATGGTTAAGCATATATATTGCTATTTCCCTATGAAGAATATCTTTTTTTATTGACAAGATTTTTCTTTCACTCCAAATTTTAAAAACCTATATACCCCATTTTTTACAAGTATACACATCGTTTATCGGGCATAAGGGATTTAGGTGTCAATTCCAGATGGAAAAATGATCAATTATTGACGATTTTCCAACTTTCTTATTATTTAGACTATCACAAATGCAAGAAATTAAATCTACACTACAAACATGAAATTAAAGTAGTAAAAAACTTATAATTAAAATTTTCTAGTGTCATGGAATTCCTAACTTCTCTTGTAAATGAATCTACCGGTTAATTGAGTGTTATCATCTTGGCTAATTGTCGTATAGTTTCCTAATGTATGTGAAACTAATTCTCATAGTTTATTAAATATACGTGTAGCTAAACAATACATTCTCTCGTGGTTATGAAAACTATAAGTTCTTTACTTCTATGAAATTACATGGAATAAGTCACCAAAACCGAAAAGATGCACCTCTACTTTTGTAAGTGTCCTCCCTAAGTTTAGCACTTCTTTAAACTTGTGTCAAATCCTAGTTTTCATTGCTAACTTAACACACCTTGAAATTATCAAAATTAATGGCAATTAAATCATGATTATAAAATAGAAGTGCTAAATAACTTGTTCAAAATAATAGCATGAAATAACCAAGTAAATGTTGCAAACAAGTCATAAAAAGTTCAACCATAACTCTTGGCATAAACTTTTAGAAACACAAAATGAAAATCAAAGAAAAGACCACACTTATATTGTAAGTAAACATGAAATGAAATACGAAAAAGAAAGTAATAGGGGAGAAGTCACCCTTATTACATAAGTTCCAACTCTCCATCTTGCTCTTTAGCTTTTCATTGAAATCTAGCTACAAGTATAAGAGTAGTTGAGCTAAAGTATAGTACCTTATTCTACTTCTATACTAACTACTAGGAGCTTGTAGCTTAGAGCTACTTTTTCGGTGTTTATCTTCTCTCCAATCTTGTTTTCATGTTTCACCCCTTTTTTGATCTACCTAATTTAGAGCTATTAGAGGTTTTTTTCGGGAAACTGCAAGATTGAATTCACAAGATGACTAAATTGGGGCAAAGAATTTAGTTTAATACTATATATTTCACACCTTTATACACAAAAACTAAGTGAAATTTTTTTTATACTATATGTTTTAGTGTAAGTGCGAAAGTTCAAACCGAGATCTCTCATTTACACTCCATCCCCCTGAATCACCCATCATCCCTCTGCCTACGAGATCTAAGTGACATGATTAGTTGTTTGGTCTGCAAGTATAATTTGTATGTCTTCTAATTATAGGAATAATTTGCCAATCAACTCACCTTACAGGAGAGCAACTTGCAATCAAGCCTATTACTTAGTACATTTTACTTTTGTTGGAATTGCACTTTAAAAGCGGACAAGTTTAATTGGTAGTGAATTTATCGGAGATTGAATCACAAAAAAAGGGAAAATGAATGTGAGAGAAAAAAAGGGGAAAACCTTAATCAAGAAAGCAACCCCTTTGAGTTTATAATAAATCTCTTAATTAATGACATAAGACAAACAACCTTGATACATTGTCATCAAGGCTACGAAAAATACATACACGTACAAGTAAGTGCAGGAGATGCCAATCTATACAATATAGTTTCTCGCTTGCTTTGCGTCTTCTGGCTTATAATGTCCCAGTTTGAATACATTAATATCGGCCATAATATATTATAGGAAATTATTTGCTTTTTTTCTTCTTGGTGGAGCTTTTTATTTTCGGTAGAGTTTTTTTTTTTTTGGGTGGAGGTTGAAAAGTGTTGTTGGCATATAAGATTTTTTTGGCTAATTATGGTGTGAGCTCAACTAATTAACTACTTCCCTGCAGATAACTCCTAGGACACCAAAAATAAGTAGTTGACACATTCATGATGAGGACAATGTATAAAATAATCTTAGAAATTTGGCTTAATTTCAAATAACCTCCTTGCAATTAAGGGTTGGAAGCAACTCATATCCCATGCTCATGAAACTTATAAATTGCTTCATGATGATTAATAATCGTAGGGATAATTTCACGAACCTCGCTTGAGGTTTGTCTTATCACTTCCCCTTAAGTTTTATAAATATTGCTTACTTCAGGAGTGCTAAATGATAGTAGCGCAAACCTTGGGAGAAGTATCTAAAATTATTTCATAGTCAAATGTATGTGGGTAGAAAAAGGAAAATCTTGCTTTCACTAGAAACAAATTATCATATGACCCTTTGTCCTTTTCTTCTTTTCCATAATATACTTTGAATTCTTTTTTCTCTGCTTTAATTTGTATTATGGTAACAAATTTTGACAATAACATGCTAAAAGTTTTTTTGGTTAAGCATCTATGTTGCTATTCCCCTATGAAGAATATCTTTTTTTATTGATGAAGTTTTTCCTTCACTCCAAATTTTAAAACCTAAATACCCCATTTTCTACAAATATACATATCATTTATTGAGTATACCCCATTTGTTGTTGACTCTCTAGTACAACGCCAACAAGAAATTTTTTGAAGCTCAAAAATAACATGTGGACCCTATTATAAATTGCCTAAATGTTTTATATTGATTCTTTTACTTGGGTACGATAACTAATTATGATAAGTATATATTTTACATGTTTGAAGTGTGTTTTATTATTTAGTTTTAGTGTGTTATTTACTTTATAGCTAATTAACTAAGTTTTTTAATGAAAATATACATTTTGCGGTTTAAGTATCAAAAATTACATTTCTATGGATTTTAATGGTGAAACTTCATGTTTTTATAGGTTTAAGGATTCAATCATCAAATGGCATGAATTGAGACGATAATTGGATGATTGATGATGGTTTGAAGTGATAAAAAGAGAATATGAAGTGCAACTTAGTATACAAGAGAGAAGTTTTATAACTTTGATACCTTATGGTATTTCGGCTATATCTTAAGTTAAACGCATGGGATTGAGGTAATTCTTAAACCATTTTGAAGTTAAGAGATAGCTCTACATTTGTTATGAGACTTGAAGTCCATTTTAATTGTTTTCATTGTCAAAATGTCAAAATACATAAGTGCAATTATATTGTCGAAAGCTGAAATAGGGGATTGACCAGTCAAGGGTATTGTGGCCATTTCTTGGTCCACAGAACTTCAAATTGGATGATTCTGAGGCATTGGAAAGCTAACTCAAAGGGCTACAACATTCATGTTTTACATAAGAGTTAGTTCAACTTCCATCATCGAGAAAATATTGATTGAGTTTGGACCAAAAACAGAACAAAAATAAGATTGGACTAGAAATGAGCAAACCTGCAAAAGAGCAAACTGTGGGGGTACAAAATGCGAGCTAGGTCGCATTTTGGGGCCGTGTACTCATGTTTTGCAGTTGGAACTTACTTTGCAACTTGTGCTCTATTTACACAACCTTTTTTACCACTTTTTCTACAAAGATTTCGGCTAGAAATGAGTAGATGAGTATGGAAACTTTGAAAAAGTAACGTTTGAGAGTTTCAAGGAGCAATTTTGCAAATTAGAAACAACTCATCTTGAACTTGAATCTTTATAAAAAGAGGCCAAGGAGAACATTTTCACAACTTTGGATGGCTAGAGAAACTCCACAAAAATGTAGTCTTCACTAGAATTTTCTTAGTTCATTAGTTAGGGTAGATTAGTATAGTTAGTGTAGTCTATCCTTCTTGTATTTGTAGCTAAATTTGGATGAAGATTTGACGAGAAAAGATGGAGAGATTGAAACTCATGTGACAAGGGTGACTTCTCTCCTATCAGTTTCTCTTTTGTATTTGAATTCATGTTTAGCTATAATACAAGTTTGGTGTTTGTTTTCATGTTTTGTTAAAGTTTATGCCTAAAGTTATGGATGAATTTTCTATATCTTGTTAGTGATGTTTACTTGGTTATTTGATGATATTATTTTGAATAAGTTATTTATCGCTTTTGCTTATCTAATCATGATTAACCGGCCATTAATTGTGATAATTTTAAGGTGTTAAGTTTGTAATGAGAATTGGGATTTAACACTAGTTTAAGAGAGTGATAAACCTAGGGAGAGGTATACCTTTGGTGACTTGTTTCATGTAATTTCATAGAATAAATGAATATATAGTTAATTTCATAGCCACAAAAGTAGGTATGGTTTAGCTACAAGTATAGTTGATTTACTATGAGAGTAGGTTTCATATACATCAGGAAATTATGCCATAACTAATCAAGATAATAGTATTCACTTAACCGGTAATTTCATTTGTAAGAGTAGTCAGGAAATCCATACTTCTAGAAGCTTTATATTGTTATTTTTATTACTTTTATCTCATATTTATTGTGTAGATTTAATTTCTTGCACTTGTGATAGTCTAAATAATAAAGGAGTTCGAAAAAAATCAGTAATTGACAATCTTTTCTGTGGGTTTGACCCTTAATACTCTATACTCAATCGCGACTCGTATACTTGCGAAAAATCACATGTGGCGTATTTAGTGTCGCGCCCCATTTTTTTTTTTTTTGAAAAAATAAGAAAGAAAAATGAGTTTTATAGAAAAATGATGGATTTTTGGTTTGATTTTGAAGAAATGTGTTTTTGATTTGTTAGAAAATAAATAAGAGAAAAAAAATGGGTCTAAATGGGACTTTGAAAATGCGACGATTTGACCCAAAATAATAGTTTAAAAGGGATTTTTAAATAAAAAATCGGGAGTCGCCACTTGGTCTTGAGTTGAGATGTACCAAGTCACCTAAAATGAATTTTTAGATAAAATTATGAAAAACCCCTTTTAAACGACTCCTAAGTCTACGAAAATCAGAGAAAAAGATTCGGGAGTCACATTTGAAGAGAGGGAAGGCAAGGATAAAAATCCAAGGCACCCTCTCAACCTAGCCAAGGCTAGTTGCGTGATTTAGTCAAGAATTTTCTTAATTTAACCTAAAAATTTATCACATTTGAAAGTCACTATATGAATGCAAAACCCTAGACCTAAGGGGGGTATCGGGGGGTCAAGATATTTCTTCGAAGTTATTTGATGCAATTCGCATTAGTTGCAACGTCCAAAAGTAAACTTTCGAAGAAGTCACGAATTATGCAAAATATGGGACTCAAAAAAAAGTAAAAAGAAAAGAAAAACAAGATACAAAGAAAAGAAAAGAAAATAAAATATGAATACATGATCTAAGGGATGCATCATGTTGGGTGCGGGGAACTAATGTTCGTGACTCAATTTTCCCTTTAATAGAGGGAATACGAGCGTGCTAAGGCTAGAAAGCCAAACTCGTCCATATCCTATACTTAAGGGATTATTTCCTATCTAATCAAGCAAATGATCTAACCTAATTCTATTCCCCTAAATGAAATGCAAATCTAATGTCATGCTTTCATACAAAGGGGTAAGGAATATACATATAAGGGAAATATGGGGTAAGGGATATACATATAGTGGAAAGTGTCATGCAAAAATGATAAGAAAACCCTAAAAGTGAAAAGTATGTATGAGATGAAATGATTTATCACACAAACATGATCTAACGCTCGAGGGGCTCCTAAGGGTCTAGTATTGGACTAACCCATGTCTACAATTTCTCACTAGCCTTGGACTAGTGAAAAAGTGAGAAATAGAACCACAACTAGCATTGGACTAGTGTGGAATCGCGAAAGGGGGGGCCACAACTAGCGTTAGACTAGTGCGGCGACGTCTCACATTTATTATAAGCAAATAACTCATGTAAAACATAATAAAGCAAATAAACACATAAATCACATAAACACATAACACATAAGCATGATATCTAGATGCAAGGTCCTAAGAAAGCGGTAACACATAGCACATAAGCATGCAAATCACACAAAGCAAAAACAAAGCAAATAAAGCCCTAACTATTACATCAGGGGGACCCTACTACAATCTAAAGGGGGTAAATAATGAAATAAAATAATAACCTAACTATTACAATTTGGCATTTAATTGCCTTCCCAAATAATTACAAATGAAATTAAAATAAATATACAAAAATTAAAACAAATAAAGCAAATAAATGAAATGAAATGAAAACATTCAAAAGACATGCAATTGAACACGTGAAGTCACATAAGAGCACATAGGGTCAAATAAAGTGAAAATAAGGGATAGAGTGTGTACCTCCCTTGAGTTGGGGCTTTAATGACACGAGTTTACTTATTTACCCTCCAAAATAATAAAAAGGGTCAAGGCAACCACTTTAATTAAACAAATAATCATAAGAAAATGGAAATAAACATGAAATTGAACCAATTAAATCATGGAAACATCCCATTTTTAAGAAATTAGAAAAATCAAGGACTTAATTACAAAAATTAATAAAGTTTTGGGGTTAAATTATAATTATCACGAAGATGTTGGGTCGAAATTAAAAGAAAATAAAATTCAAGGACCTATTTTGCAATTAAATTAAGGACTTTATTGAAAGCAATTGAAAGTTTTCAGGGCCATAGTAAAAATATTCAAAAGTTGAGGGACTGGAATGAAATTTCTCCATCAGACTTCTTGTCTTAACAGCCATTGGGCCCGCTTTTCTTGTTCGCTTGGGCTGAAGCTTCCCAACCCAACCGAGAGTCCAAGGTGCGGAGTGGGCCAATCTATTATTCTGACCCAAAAACTTCTAACAAACCGATGGGCTTTAGTCCTTCAGCCGATAACAAATCCAAAGAAGAAAATTGCCTAACCCAAATTCACATAGCCCAAATAACTAACCAAATCCAATTCCCCTTTTATTTTACCAAAACCCATCAAACTACTAAGTGACCTAAAAATGTTAAAGTCCAAATTCAATCCAAACTCACTAATAATCTATCCAAAAGAAACACATTAAGCCACATCAAAGAAGATCAATATTTTAAAGGGGCCAAAATTGATTAATTTCCTAGTTTTTAGGGCCATAGTAGTATTAGACAAAAATTAAGGGGTTGGAGTGTAATTTCCCAAAGATTTTCATGCATGCTTCGCAGAAAACATCTTCTTCACAGAAACTCTTCTTCATCACTGATTTTCTATAATTTTGCAGCATATACAACCGAGGCAACTTAGGCCATCTCAAACCAAATCATCAAATTCATTAACCCATTCCATTAAACTCCAAAACGTAACACAACAGACCGGAGACAAACTCTTGCAGGTCAACCAAAGAACAAAAATGGACGAGCATGCGATCAGGACATTTTCTGCTACTATGCTTCTTATGAAATTCATGCCAGACGCAAACAACACTCAATCACACATCAAACATTCAAATCAAAACAGCAAGACCTTGCAACTCTGATCATCAAATTTAACCCAGATGCAAGCTACAGAGACCCATCAAAAGGATGTCAAAACAAGAGCGAAAGCAGCAAACGTTTTAGCAATTTGGACAAGTAATTATTTTGTCCAAACAATCTAAATGTCAGCCCCCATTTCATCTTTCTTCTCGGACAAAACATCACTAAAAATTCAACTGTGATCATTCGCAAAAAAAATCAACTACAACTCGGCATATGCTTTCTTCCGCACCAATTCCAGATAGGACTCGAATTCATACATGGGCAAGACTAAGAAACAGAAGAAACAAAAGATACCGAAAAGATGCAAAAACCGGCATATTGAAATTCCTCAAAAAATATCATCCCTGTCCTAACAAGCATTGGACTGACAAAAATCAATTATCCTTCAAGCAGAACCGCCAATTAGGCGTTTCATCGAGCAATACATAGGCATTAAAATTCCAACAATTTCCTACTCAAATGAGGCTACGGCTGGCCTCAAGACTATCAAAACAATAGGGGCTTTGATCCAATCGACGCATAAAGCATGAACAACCCACAGAAAACTTGCAAATAAACAAAATCACGGCAGACATGCTCTTAGAACTTCAGGAGCCTGTGATGGAAGAAGAGCGAAGTTTAAAAGAAAAGGATAAGCTTACTCTCGACGGAATTCGCGGCCGGCAATGGAAGATTCCGGTGGTAGCAGCGACAGCAGCGACCGCTTGCTGATTACCTAAAGTTCCTCCTTTCCCTGTTTTCGCTTTTTATCCGTCCGTCCGCCGCTCCTCTGATCTGGTTTTTTTTTTAATTTTTTCTTCAGCTTGCAGAAGCTTCTTCCCTCTGATTTTTGCTCCTCGTTTTTTTTTTCCAGTTTTGCTCTGTATTTCCCTTTTCTCCTACAGACGAAGCTCTCACTCTCGGTTCCTCCCTCTGCCCGAAACTCCCCAATTTCCCCCTCATTTCTGTTGCTCTCGCTCACCCGCCGTCCGCCGCCTTCTCCTCTTTGCCTGTCCTAGCCGAAACCCCCCCCTTTCCTTTTCCAGTTTTGCTTTTTTCCTCCTTTTGCCGAAGACCTATTCTTTTCCTCTCGTTTTGATTCACCCCCAAAACCCCTCAAGTTTTCCCAGCTTTCTTCTTTTCTTGCTCTCTGTTTTCTTTTCCTCTGTTCTTTTCTTTTCTTTTGCTCGTTTTAGCCGAAGCCTTGTTGCTCTCTGTTTCAACCCCTTTTCGAAGCCCTCCCTCATTTTTCCTTCTTAGCTCTATTTTTCTTCCTCTTTTTCCGGTTCCTTCTTTCCCCCCCCCCCCCTCCCCCCCAAATTCCTAAGCCAACCAAGTGTCTAGACACCTCACCTTCTTGGTGTTGTGTTGTCAAGTAAATAAAAGGATACTTGTCCCACATGCAAACTTCCACCTATTCACATATTTTCTTATTATTTTTGTCATTTTTGTTTTTGCTTTTTCCCCTTTTTTTTCTTCAAAAATCAAACAAAGTTAAAAAACAAATTAAAACAAATTGAAACCTTTTAAATATCAATTATACACATATATTTTTCAAAATTGAATCCAAAATGATTAAAACAACTTTTTGTGAAATTTTCTTTTTCTGAAATTTTAATGCTAAAAAAAATGTCTAAAAAAGAATCATGAAATTAATAAATAAACAAAAATAGATAATAATTATCATAAAAATGAAATAAATAAATAAAATAACATAAAATAAAATATTCAAAATTGGTGTCTACAGTTTGCCCATCTTTGTCTGAGTTTCGAAGAAACTCGAGACAAAGACGTAGACACCAAATATTTACCTGAAAAATTTTGTCTCAAACTGAATGCATGTAAACATAAAAAAAGTCAGTGGGACACAGCCCGAGCCTGCCGGACGTTAGTGGGATGAACCCAATGCTAACGAAGATATCAAAAACCAAAACACACGCTAGTGAGTCAATACTCAATGCTAACGGCGATAAAAGACAAAACACACGTTAGTGAGTCAATACTCGATGCTAACGGTGATAGAAAATAAAAACACACGTTAGTGAGTCAAACTCAATGCTAACGGTGATAGAGGACAAAACACACGTTAGTGAGTCAATACTCCATGCTAACGGTGGTAGAAAACAAAACACACGTTAGTGAGTCAACACTCGATGCTAACGGTGGTAGGAAAACAAAGTACACGTTAGTGAGTCAAACTCAATGCTAACGGCGGTAAAGACAAAACACACGTTAGTGAGTCAATACTCAATGCTAACGGTGATAAAAGACAAAATACACGTTAGTATTGGAAATTAAATTTATCAAGAATGGGGGATAGAAGGGTGTGCGGCGGACGCTGAGACTTCACCAATTGCAGTTGTTCTGTTGTGGGTTGGAATATAATGATCAGTGAGATGATACCCGAGCCCGCCTTCAATTGGTCAGTGGGATGAATACCCGAGCCTGCCTTCAATTGGTCAATGGGATGATACCCGAACCTGCCTTCAATTGGTCAGTGGGATGATACCCGAGCCTGCCTTCAATTGGTCAGTGGGATAAATACCTGAGCCTGCCTTCAATTGGTCAGTGGGATGATACCCGATCCTGCCTTCAATTGGTCAATAGCATGAATACCCGAGCCTGCCTTCAATTGGTCAGTGGGATGAATACCCGAGCCTGCCTTCACTTGAAAAAATTTGGTCAGTGGGATGAATACTCGAGCCCGCCTTCAATTGGTCAGTGGGATGAATACCCGAACCTGCCTTCACTTGGTCAGTGGGATGATACCCGAGCCTGCCTTTGCTTGGTCAGTGGGATGATACCCGAGCCTGTCTTCACTTGGTAAAATTTGTGCAAAAGTTTTGTAGAATTTGGAAAGAAAGACAAACAATTTCTTCTAAAAAGTTGCCCCAGTATAATGTTATCGAACTGTTGGACCCTTAAAAATCTTAACTTAAGAAAATGGAGATCCGTGAGTTTGGAGGATGGTCGCACCCCACAGAAAACTCAAACAAGGAAGCCCCCCCACTGCTTTATGCAGCCAAATCACCATGAAGATGCACGACTGAACAAACTCCGCCAGACCACCCAAAACGAAATGCCGACTCTGATGAAGAATTGCGAAGGCGGGATCTTTGGGCTTGAATTCGAAGGCTGCTGCTGTTCTCCAGATTTTCTCCCCTTTTTATAGCCGTCAAGAACCCTCCTTTCTTTGTTTTCTCCCTAAGACCGCAGCTTTTTCTTTTCTCCCATGCTTTCTCTTTCTCTTTTCTCTTCTTCTTCTTCTTCTTTTCTTTTCTTTTTTTTTTTATCGCCCTTCCAATTTACCAAATTCTGACTTCGTTTCTTTGCTGATTTCAGCTATGAATACCTGCACAGGGGGGTTTATCAAAATAAAACACGCACTTAAATTTTCTTTTTTTATTCAAAAAAATTGATACAACTACTACTCATGCAAAGAGCAGCACGATCGATTTGAAAGTATATTACTTGACTCTTGGGCGAAAGTCTGAAATGTATTACAAGAATTTGCCCCAGTGTGGGCCTATCTTGAGATATCTCACAAATTAAGATTTGCCTCAGTGTGGGTTCATTTGATTGCAAAAAATTTATTCGAACGACTCTCCATTTATTTGAACAAAATAAGAAACTGTGTTTCCTAAAATTTAGGAAATAAGCACATACTAACAAACAATGTAAAGCAATTCGACCATTGTGCTTATGCTCATACCGAAGATTTCATGATGAATCTCTCAAAATAATACCAAATTATAAAAGATTTCTTCCTCACTCTAACATCAATACTTAGGGTAATGGGTCACCACTTCCTGTTAGCTCATTTTTCAAGATTAATCAAGTGGGTGTTGTTTCTGATTTGGAGGTGGCTCAGGAAATGAGAGGTTAGGATCTGTCTTATTTTGTGCCCAAATTGTATGCAACCTATTCAATACCACATCTTAGTGAAAACAAAAAGCTTATCACCCTTATTTCTTAAGAAAATTTAGTCAACATATAAGCTTTATAAGATTGTAACAAATGGGTAGAAACGATAGCTAAACAAGTGAAAACTGGTTATGACCTTATGATCATGAGTGATTGGTAGATTCCTTAGGAGCATAATCCTTTCTTTGAATTGTCATGAAGGATAAGTCAGCGATGGACTTTATGAGCTTGTAATGTGGCTTGAAAACGATAGTTAAAGAAATAAGATTTTTAAGGACATTGCACTGAAGATAGTATTTCTTCCCAAAAAATTGCCCCAATTTTAGACTTCAAGATCCTAGAATTTGCTGATTTTTATCATCACTCAACAGGGACTATCGGCATTGAATCTTTTTGCATTTTCTCTGCATTTATTTTTCTTGCTTCTTTTTTCCCCTTTCAAGGCGTCCTTGCGGGTTTTCACATAATGAGCGGTGTCAAACTCACACCCAGTCAATTCAAAATACATCTAAAAAATTTCTGGCATCAATATATGAACATCATTTGCCAATTAATTAGAAAATTACTTGACAGAGATATTGCAAAGAACAGCAGTCAGGACTTTCGGCTTTTGTAATGGGGTCCGGTGGGGTGCTTAAAAATGTTAAGGCTTGAAGGCGGATTTCACAAGTGGTTTAAATGATCTGAGATCGCATTGTTGGGCCGACCCTATTTTAAGGTTAAATCACAACTTGCCCCAATTTATTTTCAACTGAGGTTTTTCTCACTTTTTCTTTCCTTTTTTTTTCTTTTCTTTCGGCTTTCTACCATTCCTTTGAATATTTTCAAATTTGCCCCAATTTATGCTTAATCGAGGTTCTCTTTTCTTTCATTTCCTTTCTTTTTCCTTTTTTTTTTCATTCCTTTGAACTTTTCAAAATTTGCCCCAACTTATGCTTAACCGAGGGTTTTTTCCTTCATTTCCTTTCTTTTGGCCTTCTGTCATTTCTTTGAACTTTTCAAAAATTTGCCTTAGTGTGGAGGTTTGCGATTCTCAGGGGTTGCCAAACGAAATGATCATTCTAAAGGTTCAAAAGGGGTAACTAGGGATAGAATGTTTGATTGGAAAAGAAGAGGGCCTGACTTTTTATTCTGTTTCTTACATTAACTCTGAAAGGAAACTTTCATTAATGCGAAATTTCTTGCGTGTATCTGAACTAACTGACTGAGGAAGACTCCTGTTCATCCATATCTGTGAAACATAAGTGATCCGCCAGACAATACTCCTCCTTTTTCTTTTTTCTTTTCTCAAAATTGAAGCATTTTTTTTTCTTTTCTTTCTTTTCCCTTGGAAGTTCTCCAATCTCCTTCCCACTGTGGGGTGCGATCCTAAGTGCTTTTGAAATGAACCACCCATTCTAGCTCAAATGTGGATGCAAGGGATAAATAGTGTTTAGATTGTAGAAACGATGGCCAAAGTATCATTCTTACGCCTCATGACAACCAAAGTAAAGAATAGCTCATTGAGAATCCACTCCCTTTTGATATTTTGAGAATCTTTCAATGTAGGGTAATGATCATTAAGGCTCTTGTTTGAAACAAAATTATTCTTTTAAAGGTTTAAATGGGAGAGCAAATGATAAAATCTGTATAGATAGAGAAACGAGCACTTGAAGTATCATTCCAAATTTTCAAAACAAATAAGAATAATGTACATTCTGCTTTCACTTAGATGTGGATTGAATCTGATTAGCACAGTGGACATTTTTTCAAGCAAAGATTGTCCCAATTTGCAATTTATCAATCAATGTGACCTTTTTTTTTTTAGGGTTAATAGAAGTGGACAAAATATGAATTGTACAGCGAGGGAGAAAAGGATATTGCATTGGATTTTCTGAGACAGACCAATTAGTTTGAGTGGCTTCTTTTAATTTCGAGCACTCTTATTGTACAGTTTGGATCACCAATCTAGCGTATGCGCAGATACACTTGTGAATTTTCAGGCAAGAGGTTGAAAATTTTCAATTTAGTCTTATTTTCTTAAAATTCATCATGAAATCTCCAATGAGCAAAATAAAGAATGAAATGTACATGAAAAACAATAATTGTCTAAATGAAAAACTTTATTGTTGGAAAAGTTTGAAAACAAAATTTCTTGTTCAATCATAATACAAAATGAGAAAGGAAAAATCTCTAAAGAGCTCCACATATACATCTTTTGTCTTCTTTTCTTTTGGAGCAGAAATGTATTGACAAATCAAGTAGAACGGAATTTTTCCTTTGACAACAATTATGAGGTGTCTTAGATGTCTTAGCCTAGCGCTTCCAGATAGATCCTTCATGTTTTCATTGTAGGCTCTGCCCAAGAATCAAGCAATACTTGCAATTTTCAAACTTTATTAGATAAAAAATTGTTATCAGATATAGAAAAAATATTTTTTATCTTATTGAAACATCTTTTATAAATGCAGGGGAAGGGGAAGAAACAAAAGGAAAAATACCCAGAGTTAGTAATCAAAATTGTAAAATCGGTATGCATGTCCTATTGGGGGACCCTTTTTACGCCAAGGGTTGGCCTAACATGAAAATGCAATCCTCTAGAGTAGGCACTATACAATACCTGATGGATCCAATCAATTCATTGCCATTCGATTTGAAAGTGATTTGAAAATTTTGAGGCCAATTGCACAGAAACTCGTACAAATTGATTTAACTATTGCAATTTCTAGAAACTCCTAATCTATCCAAATGGAATGAACACAATGGATGATTTTCTCAAAATCGACTAGGTTTCTCAATTTGCAATTTTGATATTGAAACCCCTAAATGGTCAAATGGGTTGGATGAAATTGATGATTTATTTAAAAATCGACTGAGTCGCCCTAAAAAGGGGTAAACTAGTCAAATGAATTGAATGAAATTTGACAGTTCATTCAAACTTGACTGGATCACTAGAATGAATGAATGGATCAAGTTAATGATTTATTCAAAAATGATCAAATTGTTCTAATGAATGAATGGATTGAGTTAATGATTTATTAAAATGACTAAATTAATGAATGAATGAGTTAATGACTAAATTGTTCCAAACGTGGATGAATTGATCAAATAGATAAAATGGAATTAATGACTTATTCAAAGATGAGTAATTTGTTCAAAAATGACCGGATTGTCCTAAAAATGAATGAAAGAGTGAATGGGATGAAATTGATAAATAAAATGGTTGAATGGATTGAATGGTTTATTCAAAAATTGATTGAATTGAATGTCCATTAGTAATTCCAAAAATTCATTGCAATACATCAGTCTATGAGCCCTCTAAAATCAAGATTTGGCCTCAATACGTTTACCATCTCAACAATGCGGAATTATTTGTGAATTTCTTCAAATTAATGTCCTTTACGCAAGGGAATTTTTACCAATTTTGTTAAAATGGCCAAAAGATGATTGTTAGATGCTCATATTCTAATGTGCAAAAGTTGTTTTATTATCATGAAAAAGATTGGATCCTACCTTACCTCGTGCACTCCCCCTTTGGATGATACAGCAAATATAGACGTGCAAGCCTCATTGGATTAAGTATCCGAGACACAAGGCGGCTTATTCCTAACACGGGATCCCCTAAATGGCATTCCCTCTAGGGTTTGTGCATGATGCAAGTTTATTAAAGCAATTAAATACGCAATTTGAAGTGAAACATGACCTAAGGAACCCTTTATATGCCAGGGTGGGCCTAAAATGACATGCACTTATTAACCTATAAATGCAGTACATCGGAATTAAACATGCGATAGCCTATCTAAAAGGGTAGGTTCTAAAAACGATTATGCCAGATCTCTTATTTCCTAACGTTTGTGAATGCAAAAGACAAGAAAACAAGGAAATGTTAGTTCAACACATAACACGTGTGGCAAATAAATGAGACAAAAAGCAATAGGAAAAATAAGGAAAGAGGGGTGGGAATCCCTTCCCTCGTGCTTAGTGTCCCTAGTTAGGTAAGGTTGACTCTAACCTAGGTAATTTCTATCATGGATGCATGAGGTTCGGCTTACTAATGCATCTAGACTCGATCAGGCTTCAGGCTCCCAAGCCTTCAGACCTAAAGGCAAAGGGTCATCAATCCCAGGGCCTTCGATCGGTGGCTCGAGTGATCCCTTAGGTATCGCTATGGGCGCAGTGCACACCATCCGCCTACCTAAGGCAATCGATCCTAATCCTACAAGGAGGTGTGGGATGGCGCCCACGAAAAAGAAAAAGAGGGTAAAAATTATGCATGCACGTATGAAGCGCTTTTCTTTTGAGGGGAGGGATTATACCATCACATGCGGTCGGCGGCTCTAGGATAACTATTCCCCCCACCCAACAATGCAAGCGTGGTACAAGTAAAAAGTAAATAAATCATCCATTCATCACATACATAGTGTACGAGGAGTGATTACGCGCGTGGTAGATGCAAAAAACCCTAAAAAAGAGAAAAAGAAAAAGGAAAAAGAATGCAACCTAGAACCCCCAAATGTGATATATAAGAAGGTTAAAAAGAAGAAAAAGATTGACTAAATCAAATTTGCTCGGACTCTCTAAGTCCCCAGTGGAGTCGCCAGCTGTCGCGCCCCATTTTGTTTTTTTTTTGAAAAATAAGAAAGAAAAATGAGTTTTATAGAAAAATGATAGATTTTTTGTTTGATTTTGAAGAAAATGTGTTTTTGATTGTTAGAAAATAAATAAGGAAAAAAATGAGTCTAAATGGGACTTTGAAAATGCGACGATTTGACCCAAAATAATAGTTTAAAAAGGGATTTTTAAATAAAAAATCGGAGTCGCCACTCGGTATTGAGTTGAGGTGTACCAAGTCACCTAAAATGAATTTTTAGATAAAAATTATGAAAAACCCCTTTTAAACGACTCCTAAGTCTACGAAAATCAGAGAAAAAAGATTCGGGAGTCACATTTGAAGAGAGGGAAGGCAAGGATAAAAATCCAAGGCACCCTCTCAACCTAGCCAAGCCTAGTTGCGTGATTTAGTCAAGAATTTTTTTAATTTAACCTAAAAATTTATCACATTTGAAAGTTACGATATGAATGCAAAACCCTAGACTAAGAGGGATATCGGGGGGTTAAGATATTTCTTCGAAGTTATTTGAATGCAATTCGCATTAGTTGCGACGTCCAAAAGTAAACTTTCGAAGAAGTCACGAATTATGCAAAATATCGGACTCAAAAAAAAGTAAAAAGAAAAGAAAAACAAGATACAAAGAAAAGAAAAGAAAAGAAAATATGAATACATGATCTAAGGGATGCATCATGTTGGGTGTGGGGAACTAATGTTCGTGACTCAATTTTCTCTTTAATAGAGGGAATACGAGCGTGCTAAGGCTAGAAAGTCAAACTCGTCCATATCCCATACTTAAGGGGATTATTTCCTATCTAATCAAGCAAATGATCTAACCTAATTCTATTCCCCCTAAATGGAATGCAAATCTAATGTCATGCTTTCATACAAAGGGGTAAGGAATATACATATAAGGGAAATATGGGGTAAGGGATATACATATAATGGAAAGTGTCATGCAAAAAATGATAAGAAAAACCCTAAAAGTGAAAAGTATGTATGAGATGAAATGATTTATCACACAAACATGATCTAACGCTCGAAGGGCTCCTAAGGGTCTAGCATTGGACTAGCCCATGTCTACAATTTCTCACTAGCCTTGGACTAGTGAAAAAGCGAGAAATAGAACCACAACTAGCATTGGACTAGTGTGGAAATCGCGAAAGGGGGGGCCACAACTAGCGTTGGACTAGTGCGGCGACGTCTCACATTTATTATAAGCAAATAACTCATGTAAAACATAATAAAGCAAATAAACACATAAATCACATAAACACATAACACATAAGCATGATATCTAGATGCAAGGTCCTAAGAAAGCGGTAACACATAGCACATAAGCATGCAAATCACACAAAGCAAAACAAAGCAAATAAAGCCCTAATTATTACATCAGGGGGACCCTACTACAATCTAAAGGGGGTAAAGAATGAAATAAAATAATAACCTAACTATTACAATTTTGGTATTTAATTGCCTTCCCAAATAATTACAAATGAAATTAAAATAAATATACAAAAATTAAAACAAATAAAGCGAATAAATGAAATGAAATGAAAACATTCAAAAGGCATGCAATTGAACACGTGAAGTCACATAAGAGCACATAGGGTCAAATAAAGTGAAAATAAGGGATAGAGTGTGTACCTCCCTTGAGTTGGGGTTTTAATGATACGAGTTTACTTATTTACCCTCCAAAATAATAAAAAGGGTCAAGGCACCACTTTAATTAACAAATAATCATAAGAAAATAGAAATAAACATGAAATTGAACCAATTAAATCATGGAAACATCCTACTTTTAAGAAATTAGAACAATCAAGGACTTAATTACAAAAATTAATAAAGTTTTGGGGTTAAATTATAATTATCACTAAGATCTGGGGTCGAAATTAAAAGAAAATAAAATTCAAGGACCTATTTGCAATTAAATTAAGGACTTTATTGAAAGCAACTGAAAGTTTTTAAGGCCATAGTAAAAATATTCAAAAGTTGAGGGACTGGAATGAAATTTCTCCATCAGACTTCTTGTCTTAACAGCCATTGGGCCGCTTTTCTTGTTCGCTTGGGCTGAAGCTTCCCAACCCAACCGAGAGTCCAAGGTGCGGAGTGGGCCAATCTATTATTCTGACCCAAAAACTTTCTAACAAACCGATGGGCTTTAGTCCTTCAGCCGATAAACAAATCCAAAGAAGAAAATTGCCTAACCCAAATTCACATAGCCCAAATAACTAACCAAATCCAATTCCCCTTTTATTTTACCAAAACCCATCAAAACTACTAAGTGACCTAAAAATGTTAAAGTCCAAATTCAATCCAAACTCACTAATAATCTATCCAAAAGAAACACATTAAGCCACATCAAAAGAAGATCAATATTTTAAAGGGGCCAAAATTGATTAATTTCCTAGTTTTTAGGGCCATAGTAGTATTAGACAAAAATTAAGGGGTTGGAGTGTAATTTCCCAAAGATTTTCATGCATGCTTCGCAGAAAACATCTTCTTCACAGAAACTCTTCTTCATCACTGATTTTCTATAATTTTGCAGCATATACAACCGAGGCAACTTAGGCCATCTCAAACCAAATCATCAAATTCATTAACCCATTCCATTAAACTCCAAAACGTAACACAACAGACCGGAGACAAACTCTTGCAGGTCAACCAAAGAACAAAAAATGGACGAGCATGCGATCAGGACATTTTCTGCTACTATGCTTCTTATGAAATTCATGCCAGACGCAAACAACACTCAATCACACATCAAACATTCAAATCAAAACAGCAAGACCTTGCAACTCTGATCATCAAAATTTAACCCAGATGCAAGCTACAGAGACCCATCAAAAGGATGTCAAAACAAGAGCGAAAGCAGCAAACGTTTTAGCAATTTGGACAAGTAATTATTTTGTCCAAACAATCTAAATGTCAGCCCCCATTTCATCTTTCTTCTCGGACAAAACATCACAAAAATTCAACTGTGATCATTCGCAAAAAAAATCAACTACAACTCGCATATGCTTTCTTCCGCACCAATTCCAGATAGGACTCGAATTCATACATGGGCAAGACTAAGAAACAGAAGAAACAAAAGATACCGAAAAGATGCAAAAACCGGCATATTGAAATTCCTCAAAAAATATCATCCCTGTCCTAACAAGCATTGGACTGACAAAAATCAATTATCCTTCAAGCAGAACCGCCAATTAGGCGTTTCATCGAGCAATACATAGGCATTAAAATTCCAACAATTTCCTACTCAAATGAGGCTACGGCTGGCCTCAAGACTATCAAAACAATAGGGGCTTTGATCCAATCGACGCATAAAGCATGAACAACCCACAGAAAACTTGCAAATAAACAAAATCACGGCAGACATGCTCTTAGAACTTCAGGAGCCTGTGATGGAAGAAGAGCGAAGTTTAAAAGAAAAGGATAAGCTTACTCTCGACGGAATTCGCGGCCGGCAATGGAAGATTCCGGTGGTAGCAGCGACAGCAGCGACCGCTTGCTGATTACCTAAAGTTCCTCCTTTCCCTGTTTTCGCTTTTTATCCGTCCGTCCGCCGCTCCTCTGATCTGGTTTTTTTTTTTTTTAATTTTTTCTTCAGCTTGCAGAAGCTTCTTCCCTCTGATTTTTGCTCCTCGTTTTTTTTTTCCAGTTTTGCTCTGTATTTCCCTTTTCTCCTACAGACGAAGCTCTCACTCTCGGTTCCTCCCTCTGCCCGAAACTCCCCAATTTCCCCCTCATTTCTGTTGCTCTCGCTCACCCGCCGTCCGCCGCCTTCTCCTCTTTGCCTGTCCTAGCCGAAACCCCCCCCTTTCCTTTTCCAGTTTTGCTTTTTCCTCCTTTTGCCGAAGACCTATTCTTTTCCTCTCGTTTTGATTCACCCCCAAAACCCCTTAAGTTTCCCAGCTTTCCTCTGTTCTTTTCTTTTCTTTTGCTCGTTTTAGCCGAAGCCTTGTTGCTCTCTGTTTCAACCCCTTTTCGAAGCCCTCCCTCATTTTTCCTTCTTAGCTCTATTTTTCTTCCTCTTTTTCCGGTTCCTTCTTTTTTTTTTCCCCCCCAAATTCCTAAGCCAACCAAGTGTCTAGACACCTCACCTTCTTGATCTTGTGTTGTCAAGTAAATAAAAGGACACTTGTCCCACATGCAAACTTCCACCTATTCACATATTTTTCTTATTATTTTTGTCATTTTTGTTTTTGCTTTTTCCCCTTTTTTTTTTCTTCAAAAATCAAACAAAGTTAAAAAACAAATTAAAACAAATTGAAAGCTTTTAAATGTCAATTATACACATATATTTTTCAAAATTGAATCCAAAATGATTAAAACAACTTTTTGTGGAAATTTTCTTTTTCTGAAATTTTAATGCTAAAAAAAAATGTCTAAAAAAAGAATCATGAAATTAATAAATAAATAAAAATAGATAATAATTATCAATAAAAATGAAATAAATAAATAAAATAACATAAAATAAAATATTCAAAATTTGGTGTCTACATTTAGGATATTATAAATATAAAACTTGACTATGGATGAGATAATTATTATATGTATACCCTGCGTTCGTCAAATTCTAGCACCAAAAAATGGGAAATTCTTGTTCAAGAGTCATCCCCACCTATTTCCTAATACAAGTTAAATATTGATGGTTTGTTTTTCTTAGGGAAAAACACCTTAAGAAAATCCATAAAAAAAGCACAATATATAAATTAGGAACCAATTTGGGTCCAAAAGTTGAAGCGATTAGGTCTTGGATCCTTACATATTAACCTCTTTTTCCCCATCTCTCGAACTAATGTAGAACACAATTCTTTACTTATGAATCTAACAATCTCCCTCTTCATGAGTAACTCCTCACATTAAATCCAAGTTGACAAACCCTTCTTCGAACCCATTTTAATACTCAATGCAAGCTTATTTAACACATAGGATCACCTTCCTTTCTAATCATGGACCCATTCTTCTTCAATTTCCAAACTGGATTTTGGACGTTCGCCAATTCTTGGCTCCTTGGTCTAACACCAACCGGATCTTCTGCCAAATTTATGGTGCATCTAGTCCAACACCAACTAAACTCATTGGCACTTTGGTCCACCACTAAAGAGAAAATTTTTATCAGCCCAACTCCGAGAACAATCCACTCACCCATGAGTAACTTGTTGCGAAAAAATATCTCAAGAGAGTTCATCAAAAGCCTCAATATGTAAATCAAGAACCACACTTTGATCCAAAAGTTTAACCTATTTGGACTTGGACCCTTATTTACATATTAACCGCTCTTTCTCCAACTCTCGAACCAATGTGGGATATAATTCGTTACTCATGAACCTAATAGGCTTCTGTGAGCTCTGGATGCTCTGAAGCTGGGGTTTAATTAGAGATTGTTAGGGAAGTTGGATTACTGGCTTCTCAAGGAGATTAGGCTCTGTATTGAGTCTAACTGCTGAGTGTTGGGGCTTATGGATGGCCTCAATTTGGCAGCCCAATTAATTATTCCTCTACTGGAGATTGAACTTGACTCTTGAGTGCTAGTTAATCTATTAAAGATGAATACTACTGATACTGATGAACTACATTTCTTTTAATGGATTGCAGGAGATTAATTGTGCAGTTTTAGCAAATCACATTGAAGCATAATTTCCGTGAAGCCAACTATTGTGCCGACGCATTGGCAAAAGAGGGCAGTTTGCAAAATTGTCTTTTTGTTGTTTATCCCCAATGCCTAACTTTTGTATCCACCCTACTTTTGGACGATATTAGGAGCTTAGCTTTGCCAAAGATGACTGTACTTGATAACTCCAAAGCTCTATTGGTTACCTTCTTTTAATCTAATTTATCCATTTTCTACCAAAGAAAAAATTGATGGTTTTCGAACTTTTTTATTATTTCAACTATCACAAATGCAAGAAATTAAATTTATATTACAAATATGAAATTAAAGTAGTAAAAACTAATAATTTGAAGCTCCAACAGTTATTGAATTCCAAACTACTCTTGTAAATGGATCTACCGTTTCATTGAGTATTATCACCTTGGCTAATTATAGCATAATTTGTTAATGTATATGAAACCCACTCTTGTAATGAATCAACTATATATGTAACTAAATCAAACTTACTCTCATGATTATAAAATTAGCTATAAGCTCATTATTTCTACAAAATTACATAGAATAAACTTCCAAGACTATAAAAGTGCACTTCTATTCTCATGAATATATTTCCTAAGTTTACCACTTCTTTAAACTAGTGTTAAATCTTAATTTTCATTGTTAATTTAACACCTTGAGATTATCACAATTAATGGCCAATTAATCATGATTATAAAAGTAAAAGTGCTAAATAACTTGTTCAAAATAATAGTATCAAATAACCAAGTAAATATCACAAACAAGTCATAGAAATTTCATCCATAACTCTAAATATAAACTTTAGAAACACATAATGAAAATCAAAGAAAATATCAGTATAATTTAACCAAGTAGATAGCATCCTTCGTGGATGACAAGATGGGCATGAGTTTCTGCCTTGAAGCTTAAAAAGTAAGAATTCTACCATTTGTTTAAAAATTAGATCCTACCATGTTTTGCATAAACTTAGACAAAATGATAAAGAAAAACTTTACCAATTGGAGTATCAACTTCATACACAGCTATACTCTCACAATAGAAAGTTTCAGATTAGCAACGTGTTATTTTCCATAATGGATAGTTCTCCAAAAACATATATATATCCTTTCCACGATAGCTCATCATTGCCATTTTTAAGGTAATTCAAAAATTTTCTCTTGTTTTAGCATAATTCAAGAGCATCCACCAGCTCCAAACCCAAGTTTCCCTCCATCAACATCATAGACAACCTCCAGTGTTTGCTGCTGTCTGTTACAAAAAATTCCCACCCTAATGGCTTCACTATTTTCAGCAAAAGTCAAGCAGATCTGTGAAGCATCAGTAGCTATGAGGGTTCCTGTGGTATCCAAGTCAACTGTTACATTTCCATTGAAATAGAAGCTTACTTTGGGGACTTTCACGGTTGTTTGATTGCTCAAGTCATAGCAAGTATCCAAAAAAAAACAAAGCCGGTGCCGATTTATATTGTACCATTTGTTGTCTAAAAGTTACGTGTAGTGCAAAGTAGTCTTTAGAAGGCAATCTTGTTATAACTGTTCCAGAATCAACTATGGTTATGGATCGATGGGCACTTTATTCCTGCAACACTTATGCCTTCAATATTAACAAAGTAAAATTCATCGGAGGTTTTGAGTAGAGTGAATTTTACACTACTTGGAACTGCTACTTTTCCAAAGGATCTTGATGCTATTGGTAGACAGCAAGAGAAAAATTTGTTGTACTTTTGAGCAGTTTGGGAAACTAAGGTTAGCGGCTTGCGAGCAAGGCCTATCAAGCCTACAGAACTCCCAAAAAATCCGATGCTATTTTGGCTGCAGTCGAAAAGAAATCCCTCAAAAACATCTATTGCCGACAAAGTTAATTTATCCTTACCAAAAAAGCCAGTCTAGAATGAACCAACCCCATATCCTATACCATAAACACATGTAGAGGTTGAGCAAGCTGGGCTATTTCCCATTGCCGAACGAAGTTGATTACATTAGGCCGAAGTACATGAGATGTTGGAATACGTTGAAGACTTTGCAGGATCATAGATGGAATCTTGCTGCTTGTGGCAAGATTCCATACATGGTTGGCATTGAGTCCAAGTAAGGTCACTACTGGTGTCAAAAAATCAGAGAAAAATCTTTATTTGGTGTTCCAAGACCAATAGTAACTATATAGTTGCATGTGCCAAATGAAATACCACTCTTAGCAGGGAGAGTGACTTCAGTGTCAAGAAGCTTGTTTTGGTTTGTATTAAATGCATGGTGGGCTTGAATTGAACTGACACGAGATTGATCCTGAGAGAGGACTTCAAGAAGGGATGGCGTGATCGATTCTGCCCGATTTGGTTGATGAGATGGACCATAACTGTGAACTACCTTCAAAGATGCTATTCTATTAGGGCCTGAAATGATCATTTAGAAGCCAATACAACCAACATGGAATAGTCAATTATCTGATCTAAATCAATTAAAGCCAAGATGAAAAGATCGCTAACTCGGTTTGACTTCTTATGGTATGTATTCCTCAGTTGTTATCAAACTGCTACACTATATTGGTCTCGAATTTAACGTAGCACCAAAGATTCCCATCCACTGGAAAAGCTGCTATAATAGAGTAGTATTAATTGTTTTGAAGACTACCCAGTAACTTTAAGGTTCTAGCTTAATTCTTAAACCCTCCTGTTTCTCCCTCCTTGTAATATTTGGAGTCTCTATTGGATAAAAAAAAATTGAGGATTAATTTAAAAAGGAAAAATGATGGTACTAATTGAAAAGAAAATGAGTAGTATCAATTTACTTTATTAACCTTTCAACATTTTTTGAAGATTAACTCTGCATAAGCATTTTTACTTTTACTTTTTCATTAAAGTATTTCACATTCGATAAACTTTGCTTAAGGATTTTTGCTTTTACTTGTTTATTAATATACTTCGCATTCGATAATCCACCTTGGGATTACCATGAGCTACTATACCAGTATTGCAAAGAAATTAACTTACCATTACTCAACTAGCCAAAGGATCAAGTGGACAGAAATATAAGCCATAAATTCAAGTACCATAAAGTCATTGTAAATGTTGTAGAAATTCGGGATGCGTCAAATAATATTCTCTACAACATTTTAGAACCAGTACAATTTTCTTCTAGTAAAATAGTTACCACATTTCCAAGAATAGGCACAAACTGAAAGTTAGATAGGTAGTTTTTTTAGGGTGCCATCCAGCATGTGTTGTTTCAACACTTGCGGATTTCCAAATCAATTGCATTATCACTCCTTTTAAAGAAAACAAGACAAATTTTCCCTGTAATAGAGTTAATCCTTGCAAATTTTTGTTGTAGCTGCATATTAGCCAAATATCCTAGCAAAGCTTAAGAACAGGATCTATAGGTAGAATATCTAACCTCGTCAATCCTAATAACATAAATGGAATAATTTTTCAAAAAAGGAACAATATGTATGGTCCTTGGAATACCCATGAACTATACATGTAACTTAAGAATCTCATATTAGTACCAAGTAGTGGCATCACTTTTTTTTTTCCTTTTTTTTTGTACCACACCAAAAGACCAAAAGAAAAAAGACCCTCTACTTTTGAAATGCAAATTTTTTTGATTTTTTTTCTAGTAGGAGAGAGATGAAATTTAAAAAACTAGGAGAGGTAAGAAAATTAGAATCTAGAACCTCTAGGTTCTAGAGAAAATGCAATTATGTACGTGTATGTAAATATATCAAATAGTTTTGATTAATGCAGTAGCTAACGAAAAGAAGAACCTGGGGTAGAGGGATTGTAGGTGGAGGGAGATAGAAGAGAACCGGTGTGAACTGAATGGTAATTGTTTCCTGCAGCTAGTTTTCTTTCCAATGCATGACCCTTCTTTGAGGATAAAGAAATCAGAATGACAATTAGATTAGTCCAAACCACAACTTTGAAGGCCGGATATCCGGTCGGATATACCAAGATTTGGCTGGATATCCGGCCGGATTCAAGGTAGTAGCCAACCCAAATTTTTTTTCCAAAAGTCCTGCCAATCTGGCCAGATATCCGGCCAAGAACTGGCTGAATACACAGCCGGATTCCGTGAACAGTTCCCTGCCAAAAATTTTTCTTTCCTTCAAACGCCACGCTCGTCCGATTGTCCAACGGTTACATGAAACGTTCACCAAAGCCATAGAAGCATAACATCTCAAATGAATACACTTAATAGACAAGGTTTAACACTTACACATATATTTACATCGGAGTCTTGAACAAATTAACTAAAGTACAAGCCAAAGTATTCATACTATTCAAAATACAATTAGGGTTTCAGTTGCAAAAGAGCTTAACAAAATACATATACAATGGCTCGACCCTTTTCTTCCAAAACCATGATTTCAAAGTTTGTCCCCTGGGAGGAAAACAAAGATAACGGGAAGGGGATTAGTTTACGCTCAATGAGGTACCATAAATAATAGCAGTCAAGAATTATGGAACTTCATGTTCAATTAGACACATATTTATAGCAAATAAGGAAATGAACATACACCTTAGATAGAAAGGATACAGGTGGTTCTCAGGAGCCAAAATTTTCATTACAGTACTTGATCCATACCCGTTGAGTCTCCGTCAACGTATAAAGAACAACCATGTCCGTAGACCCCACTTTACACCAAATTCCGTCCACCGAACATACCCCTTACCGGGCCCGAACATCTCAACAGAAATAGAAGTGGTAATACTCGAGTATGCCGGAAATCCAGAGTCTCCAATACCCAAAGATTTCCCGAAAACAGACTACCATGGCTCGTTATCTAATCGACCAGACCCTTGTCGGTTCGACTTGAGTAACTAGCCACAGGATTTGAGTTCAGAGGTCACAGAAGGGTCGTTGGATACAAACCTCCAAACGACATCAAACAGATCCAGATAGCAGATACGGATAACAGATTCAAACGTATACAAGAACTAAAACAGACAGATAAGAGAAATGAGTGTGATAAAGTACACCCTCGTTTCATATAGAGCATACAGAAGTCACAGATAATTAGGTTGCAAATTACATGTACAGATAAACCAGATAGATAAACCAGATAAGCAACAAATTAGGGGAGTGGTACACTCACCAGTTCAAGCGAAGATAACTTCAAAAGTTTTTTTTTACCCAAAGTAGGGCTTTGGTCACCGAGAAACCCTAAAAACAACCAAGATAAACAATTATGGTTCCCACATCCACAAACCTAGTGAACGGATTACATAATTTAGGCTCGACTACGAGTCGAATACATGTCCAAGTAAACTATTAATACAAAGGGATAAGAGGTAGTTTTGGAGTAAAAGGTAACTGTTAGTTCTGAGAACATAAATGACCCCAAACCCCTTCACTTCCACCAAAAATAATACCTACAATGATTTACTAACTCCAAACTTAAGGTGAAAAATAAGAGTAAGGACAATTTTATGAAAACAGGATTTTCTAGTTTTGCGCACCACCATTTGAAAATCATATCTCAAGATTCTTAAGTCCAAAATTGATAAAATTTATACTGTCAGAAAATAGACTCAAAAGAGTACAATTTCTCAGAAGACACATTTATAAGATTCAGATCACAAGCCAGTCAAGTTCGAGTCTCAAATTGCTGTTTTATCTAGTAAAAGACAGAACAGGATGCAATTTCAGTCAATTTTGAAAAATCACGATACATCGTACAGATAGAACCAGGGTATGAAATTTTCACGGTTTATAACTCTATGAATCTAGTTTAAAAGGCAACAAACGGAAATCAATTCCGATATTTCTACAATAAGATATAGCAAATTTCCCAAAACTGTTCAATAGTTCCTGCGAAAAATTTCAGCAGCACTTCCCTTGTTTTTCTCTACTTTTCCATTCAAAACTCAACACCCAATTTCCTCCTAATTCAACCTCAATTACAATCACAAATCATAAACCATCTATGTGACGCCCCCACTTCTCCCAGGGGCGAACCCAAGGGTATCGGCGGAAAGCCTGCCCAACTCTCGTTAGGACTCGATACAATTTCAATTCAAACTTACGATAAACAACTAAGGAATGACAGTCGAAGTAAGAAAAGTCACTCCTATAAACAAACTTTCAAGTGTTATAACTCAAGTTTTCAAAAGTACATCACTTTCTCCAAAATATAGTTTTCGAAAAGTCGTCTAATCAATTACATTAATACTCTAATCAAAAGGGCCATCGAGTTGACCTCTCCATAATTCCTTCCATTTCGGCTCCTGTTAAAGCAAACAAAACTAATGGGATGAGCTGACGCTCAGTGAGGCCAAGAAAATCATGCAAGCACATAATTCAAGTAGCCATAAAACTTGTACGAGAAATAAAGCTGACATTTAAATAATTCGTGAATATTCGCAAAATAGCTTATTTCCACTTGCTTTGCCATAGTTCAATCTAATACCTCCTCGTGATGACATTCCGTCACCGGAGTGGGTAATTAAGTCCGTAGAACTTTACTCATTCCATTTATGAATCTGAGTCGATATGAGAGGTACCTCCCACCCGAATTGGTGTGGTACATGCCATCGCCCAGGGAATCTGTTATATGTTTATAGTTCTGAGTCGACATGAGAGGTACCTCCCACCCGAATCGGTGTGGTACTTACTATCGCTCAGTGGTCGATGAGACATCGCTCCAATCGACTTATACTTTGTTTATGGTTCTGAGTCGACATGAGAGGTACCTCCCACCCGAATCGGTGTGGTACTTACTATCGCTCAGTGGTCGACGAGACATCGCTCCAATCGACTTAGTATGGTTTGTGGTTATGAAACGACATGGGAGGTACCTCCCACCCAAATCGGTGTGGTACTTACTATCGCTCAGAAAACCGATTTAATTGTTTAGGGTTTTGAGTCGATATGAGAGGTACCTCCCACCCAAATTGGTGTGGTACTTGCACCCGCTCAAGGTTTACGAGTTAGATATATTTATGAACAATTACCGATTATGTGTATTTAAGTAACAAGTATCGCATAATTAAAAGAAAGAGGGGACGAGGGCGTTCCCACGAAAATACAGATAAATCGAGGAGGTTCACTTCACTCGACATCCCAACACAAATATGATTTGCAATAGCAACACTTCATTTAATTCACATAGCAATTCACATAGCACAATTTAATTATAGCATCACTTAAGGGAGAGCGAGTGCGGTAAAATACACACTCGTCTCAACAATTCCATAATACTCAATTAATAATTAAAGCATTTATCAACAATTCATACACTTGACACTCACCGAAAGTCAAGGCAAAGAGGAGCAAAGCGAGAAGTCAGACGGGCTCTTCAGCGTTCTCATGACCACCTGAGACATGCACATTCATGATTACCTAGGTACTCGGCCAAGGTTAATAAGAAAATATTTTCTCGCTCCCCATTCTCAAAGTCATAGTTCAAGTCAAGTTAAAGGAGTCTTTCTCGTTAAATCATCGAAATAACACTTAAAACGAGCTCACAGGTTGTTTTCGAGTTAAGTCTTGGTAACTAATCTCAATTCCAAAAGAAAGTACCAATTTTATTTTCAACACGAAAATCGAGAAAAGGTAGATGATTTTCATTCTTTAAAACTTCTAATCTCACATCCGAATTTAGAAATACAAAGAGCGCTTATATTTTCAAATTAATGTAGTCAAACTCATTCAAAACTTTCCTAATTTTATTGTAAATGTCAAAGCCAAAGGTTCCATGTTTTGAGTAGAAAACTAGTGAAATTCTCCAAAAATCACTCAAGTTAAAATGCTCCATTTTTAAAGCTTAAACTCATGGAAATCAAGGGTATAAAAATAGAGGTTGAAGTCCATCTCTCAAGTATAAAATATGGTGCCATTAACCAAGAAAGTTAAACAACTAAGAAAACATTTCAAGAGGGGTTTAATCATTTAGAAACCAAGATTTAAAATAAAGGTTTAAAGTTCTAAGGAACCTTGTATCTAACCATAAAATTAGTCCTAGAATGGACCAACCATCTCAAAGGAAGGTTAAAAGTGCTTAAGAGAGTACTTTGTTTAAAACCAGAAAATTTTCCGCTTGGTGCGACACTACTTGGAAAAATCATATCTCGAGTTCCATAAGTCAAAAAATTGGAAATTTTATACCGTTGGAAACTAGACTCAAAGTACTAAAAGTTTCTAGAAGATACTTTTCCATGATTCCAAATGGAAAATATTCAAAATTCGGCTCAAAGTGGATGTCTTGGACTTGCCAAGACAGTTTCGGGTTGGTTTTTGGCCAACTTTGAAAATTAGGCAAAAATCACAGAATTCGATCTAGCCTCTGAAATTTGGAACTCAATTAGAGTTACAAACAAAGTTTAAAACACAACAAACGGAACAAGAATCAGAGTTTTAACACCAAGATATAGCAGCTCAAAGTTGCTGAAAAAGTGAGACCGTTAAGATAATTTCCAGGTTTAAACCACGAACTTTGGGACTTTTGTTGAGTATCGAAATGGACTCGGAATGACACCAAATTTGGTAGTATTACACTACCATATAAGGGATATTCCTCTGTAAATTTTCATGCAAAAAGTCACACGGAAAGTCGGTTGACAAAATCACTAAAGTCCCACGAATTTCCAAGGCAAATCTGTCTTTATATGCAAATTTTCCTTTTCTAAATATTCGGCCAATGAAAACATCTCAAATATGGTTCATTTATGTATACAATGTCTAAGAACATCCAAGATGTGTTTGGTAGGTGGTTAACATCAAGAATTTCGAAACAACAAGTCCCAATCAAGGTTAAGGCATCAACTAGCCAAAAAGAGGGTTTTCAATATCTAAGTCAGTTTCGAACTTTGGCCACAACTCACTCAATTCAACTTGGAATTGAGCGTGGTTGGGTGGCGTTGTAAACTAGATTCATAAAGCTACAATTTCTTAGAAGAAACCATTTTCAAAACCTGTCCACAACTAGCTCATATTTGAGCATCAAGTCACAGCTCAAAACAGGGCTTCCAGTACAGACGAGAAACAGAACAGGCAAATTTACAAGGTTGGTACGGCTAGCTCCGATGGAATCAGGATGTGAATTTTATACCATTGGAAAACTGGGAATGTCTAGTTTCTAGTACCACAAACGATACTTGATTTTGACATCGGAGTAAAAAGTTATGACCGAAACAAAAACACTGCCAGAGTACACTGGACACCCGTTTCCAGTTTTGCTAGAATTTCGAAATCTCAACATTTAACCATCCAAATCACGTAATTTTTTTGATGAAACTTTCTACACAACCCACACAACATATTTACATCAAAAACAAGTCAATAGAACCACAAAAAAATGCACTAAGGTGCACGGACATAGCAAGGGCAGAATTGTCCCTTTTTGCTCAACTCACTCCTTTGAGTTTTCCTTCAATAATATCACTCATTTCTACTAATTTAAGCACTAATCCAACATTATTAACATCAAAACTCACAAAATCAGTCCATCAATCCATAGTGGGATTTCATAGAGCCCACACACCAAATTTCCAACAATATAAAGCTACTCACATGAATCTACAACCGTATAAGTGCAATCTAACGTATATAATCGAAGATTCAAGCGATGATCGTGTGTTACCTCTTTGGATGACAAAAATAGAAATTTTGGCCCTTTGAACTCCAAGAAAAACTGTGAGAATGAAGCCCTCTCCAAGCTCAAGTGAATCTTCAAGTTATTTGCAAGATGGGTTGAAAGTTTGAGTTCATTTTGTGAAGAAATGGTGTAAGAATTTGGAGAGCTTTTGGTGTTCTTTTTTTCCTAGTGTTGCACGGCTGCTTGAGGAGAAAAAGGAAGAGTGTTTTGCTGATAAGGAAGCTTCTTGAGGAAGCTTAAAAGTGTGTGGCCAAAAGGTGCCAAAAGTCAACTCTCGCACGTGCGCGCAGCGCGCGTTTCGTGCTCAATTCCTCTCGAGTTTGTTTCACTTGTGCATTATACCTCTAATGCACTTACTTTAATACTAATATTATTTGCTCTTAATAGTCTATCAATAATTTTTAGAATTCTCCAATTAGTCGCGTACGCGAAAACGCGAACTTTCGACTTGTGCGCGATAACGCGAAATCTCTAAGAAATTCTTATAACGATAGTATAACTAACTATCACTTGAGTGTTTAAACTTAAAAATAACCATTTTAGAACTAATGTACAAATCTCCAATTTTTCAAACTTATTGTATTCTCGAATCGATTATTATTTCCAAACGCGCATTCGCTATTCACACTTAACGAGCTTCCAAAAATTAAATTTTGAAACAAGTCACTTTAAAATTATAACTAAGATATAGATCCATGTAATTAGGTCTAAAAAGGTTAGAAAATAATATTTGGGACAATTGGCCAAATAAATAATTAAATAAGCTAGAATTAGGAGTTTAAACTAAGAAAATTTGCGAGTCCTCACAATCTATACATTTATTTAAGACCACAGTACCATCCAAATATAACACATGTATAGCTCAAACACCAACTTCCCTAAAGTTGAAAATTGAAACCCTAAACTGGATTTTGTGCACATGAGCTGGAAATTTCTTTAGGCAAAGTAAACTAATACATACACACTAGATATTGCACATACCAAAGCTAGGAAATCATGGCTAACCTTTAAGCTTCATATATGGACAGAAAATTCATGATAAAAACTGAAAATTTCCATAATATCACTTCCAACTATGAAATATTGCATAAAACTACCAAAGTTGCCTCCATAAGGCACTAATTTGCAATTATTTGAAATAAAGAGAGTTTCTTAGCAGAATTACCTTAAACCTTAGACAAAGAAGCTACCCACACCTTTCTTCTCCCAAATCATTCCACAAAACCCCTTAAGCTTCCTTAGAGACCAACTTCTATGGAGTATTTTGCAAGATTATCGGTGAAATCTCAAGATTCAAGGAAAGGATGGAGGATGAAGTTGGAGCTTTCTTTCTCTCTTTTCTTTCCTTCATATGGTCGGCCAAGCTAGAGAAGAATGAAGAAGATTTGGGTCAATTTTGGTTTTAGTAAAGTTAGGTAAGACTTGGTCAAGTCCAACCTCCAATGGTGTCTTGACGCTAGCTACTAGAGTTTACTCTAATTAGCTTTGTCTTCCAATACTAATCTTCCTACCTAATCTCTAATCATCTCTTAGCACCTTGTAAAATAATATCACTTAACACAAAACTCCAACTAGTGGTAAAAAATATATATCGCACTTACCGTACTAGCGAGTCCCACATCCATAACGCACCTCAAACTTAACATGTACGCACTTATACTAGAAAAATGATTTAAAAACGATACTCATAAAATCTCTGAAAATTCATATAATAAAATTAAAGTAAGGAAAATGCACGCGAAAAAAATAAAATAAAATAAAATAAAACAAGGAGAATTTTGCGGGTTCTCACAAATCTAAACTACAAACATACAAGGAAATGAAGTAAAAACTGTGATAGAAAGCTCCTACGATTATGGAATTCCTAACTACTCTTCATAGCGAATCTCTCAGGTTAATTGATTGTTACTACCTCGACTCACTATGGCATAATTTTCTAATGTGTGTGATATTTGCTCTTGCTAGTGTACTGACTATTTCTATAACTAATCCATACCTACTCTTGTGATTATGAAGTTAATTACAAATTCATTATTTCTATGAAATTACATAGAATAAGCTACCAAAACTACAGAGATGCACCTCTATTCTAGTGAGTGTATTCTCTAAGTTTAGTACTTCCTTGAAATAGTATTAAATCCCAATTCTCATTGCAATAATAACACCTTAAGATTATCATAATTAATGACCAATTAATAATTAATCACAATTAGAATGCCAAAAGTGTTAAATAGTTTAACCAAGATAATAGCATTAAAATGACTAAGAAATATCACAAACAATCCATAGTTAGTTCAACCCAAGGCAAGAAACTTTAGAAACACATCACAAACATAAGACCCAAACTTATATAAACAAAATCTAGAAGTCAATGCATAGATCAAGTGGTGGAAAGGAGAAAACGCTTATCACTAGAGTCTCTTGAACCTCTCCTTCTTCATCACTCTTTGCTTCCTTATTAAGCTAATACAACAATGGAAGAACAACCCACTAATCCTACACTAATCAAACCTAGACTAAGAAACTAAGAATTTTTAGTTTTAGATCTACATTTTGGTGGTGTTTCTCTCCCTTCTTTCCCTACAAAAATTATCCTAAAAAAGCCCCTTTTATAGAAAGAAGAAAAAGCTCAATTATTGCACAAGTTGTCAGGTTGCGCTAGTTTTCTAACATGAATTTGGGTCCACAATCTGTGAATGGATTGTTTGCCAGATTGCTCCCCTTTTTCTGCCAAAATTTTGCAAGAAAACTCTCTCCAAAGTGGATCCACAGGTGATTCATGGACCACCCGCATATCCAGTATTTTTCTCTATTTCTCGCGGCCTTCTTGCTCTTTGTTTCCAATCTGTTCTGGAATCTAGTTATGCATGGTTGAATTTGTTTGCGAATTGTCTTAGATGAGTTTTTCTTCCCAAATCTTTTCTTTCCTTGCTCTAGTGTCGCGCACATTACATTTCTTGAATTGTAAGTTTCATGATCGCTTTGGATGCATTTCTAATCATAAAAAATCATCCAAACTTTTATTCACTTTACTCCAATTGATGATTGAATTAACGAATCCTACAAAACATGAAGTATTGATCATTTAAGTTCATAGAAATGTAATGTTTCTCACTTTAACCACAAAATGCAAAATTTAACTACAACCCTAGTTATTGGACTCAAAATTAAATGAAAACACACTAAAATACACATAGATAACCACACACAAATATGTAAAATGAGCGCTTATCAGTTACCTTGAACATTCTTGTCCCCTCCATTTCCTGGTTCCATGCTGTTTTAACTACATCACTAATGTATTCTCTTTGCAGCCATATTCTGTCAAAATAGAATATGTTCTTCCTCTTCCTTTCTTTTGGACTTGTGTCAATCACAATGATGCTATGGTTTGAAGCATAAGCGTCCAAATGTCTACAGTTCACTTTTTTCAAAAATGTGTATCCAAGCATTGCTACATAGTCCCTTACAAAGTTTTTGTCTCACTTCACTATCACTCTTCCTGGTTTTTATAGCAGATCCATGGGTGCCTCTCAAAGCCAATGTCTATTAGCTAATTATTATTAATGAAATCTCTAAAATCTTTCAAGCTTCATTTGTCCCTCTGGTTTCTACCCATTTTCTCCATTTGTGACTATATCATAGAAATCTCCCACTAATATCCACTTTTCTTACCCATAATCGTTTCCTTTTACCAATTACTCTCCATTGATGTTTCCTAATCCGATTACCACAGCTAGTATAGAGCCCCACAAACCACCAGTCGTTATTGGCTTCTTGGTTCTCCACATGGATTTCTATTGTGAATGTTATCATCAAGATCTCCCTTATTTTGATTTTTTCCTTCCACATAGGGGCGATCCCTTCTGCTTTATTCATAGTTTCAACAACTAAACTATTGTCAAAGTTCAAAATATTTTTTTAAACTTTTTCACATATTTTTTCCTATTTTTTGTTTCACACAGAAAGATCATGTTTGGGGAGAGAAGGTTATTCATCTTCCTCAGTTGAAGAATTGTCAAAGGGCTCCCAACTCCTTGACAATTCTACACCAACATCTTTATTTCCCACTTGAGGTCTATTTAGATTTGGACCCCTCCTCCTTAGACTCAGTCTCATGCGATTCCATCCCTACTGTATTCTTGTTCTTCTTCCAAACCTATGTTAAGTCTTCTGCATTTTCCATTTCTACATCTTCTAGGCTATTTTTCATTTTCCCACTTAGTGCTAGCCTGCTAACATTCCCATTGATCTCTTTTTAATGGTTGCCTCCTGCTCTCTGGCGATTTTAAGATTTTCTTGATTCTCCTACTTTGCTTCATCATCACTTCTTGCTTTTTTGCTTCACTTTGTTGATCTATGTGCATTGATTCCATCTCAAAAGTAGCCTCTTCCGCTATGTCACTCATCAAGGTTGTGAGGACTCGTAAATTTTCTTATTTTAAACTCCTAATTCTAGTTTATTTAATTATTTATTTGGCCAATTACCCCGAATATTATTTTCTAATCTTTTCAGACCTAATTACATGGGTCTATAACTTCGTTATATTTTTAAAGTGACTTGTTTCAAAATTTAAATTTTGGAACTTGTTAAGTGTGAATAGTGAATGCGCGTTTGGAAATAATAATCGATTCGAGAATACAATAAGTTTGAAAAATTGGAGACTTGTACATTAGTCTTAAAATGGTTATTTTTAAGTTTAAATACTCAAGTGATAGTTAGTTATACTATCATTACAAGAATTTCTTAGAGATTTCGCGTTATCGCGCATAAATTGGACGTTCGCGTTTTCGCGCGTGCGACTAATTGGAGGATTTTAGAAATTATTTTTAAACTATTAAGAGTGAATAATATTACTATGAATATAAGTGCATTAGATGTTTAGTGCACAAGTGAAACAAACTCGAGAGGAATCGAGCACGAAACGCACATGTATGCGCGCGGGGAGAGAGTTGACTTTTGGCGGCATTCTTAGCCACTCATTTTAGCTTCTTAAGGAAGCTTCATTACAACACAAAACTCTCTATCTTAAGCTCAAGAACAGCTGGCCAAAGGAGAAGAAAAACAACTCCAAAGTTCATCAAATTTCCTCTTCATTTCACCTCCAAATCTTCACCATTTCACCTCAAAGTTTAACCGCACTTAGCTAATCACTTGGAGATCACATCAAGCTAGGAAAAGAGCTTGCTTTCCACGATTTTGCTGAGCTTTAAGAGGCTGAAAATTTCTGCTTGAGTCACCAACAAAGGTAAGCAACGATCAATCTTGAAAATCTTGGTTTATAGAAGTAATCCTGCACTTATAAGTTCATATGATCATGTGGGTAGCTTGATTTATGTTGAAAATTGTTGTGTGGGCTCTATGAATTCCCACTATAGCTTGTTGGACTGATTTGATGAGTTTTAATATTGATAATATTGGATTAGAGGTTAAACTAGTGGAAATATGTTGTATTGTTGAAGGAAAGTTCAAAGGAAGTGAAGGAGGAATTTTTCCGATTCTGCCCCTGTGATGTCCGTGGCCCTTAGGGCGAATTGTTGTGGTTTGCAATGGCTTAGTTATGATGCTTATATGTTGTATGAGATGTGTAGAAAGTTTCATCAAAAAATTCCATGATTTGGTTGTCCAAACGATGAGTTTTTGAAGATCAGCAAAATTGGAAAAATTTCCCGTCACTGCTCTGGTAGTGTTTTTGTTTTGGCTATAACGTTTTGGTCCGATGTCAACATTGAGTTCCATTTGTGGAACTGGAAACTAGACGTTCCCAGCTTTCCAACGGTATAGAATGCACGTTCTGATTCCACCTAAGTGATCCGTACCAACCTTGTAAAGTTGACTGTCCTGTTTCTCGTCTGCGCTGAAAGCCCTGTTTTGAGCAGCGAATTGATGCTTAAATATGAGCTAGTTGTGGACAGATTTTGAGAATGGTTTCTTCTAAAAAATTGTATCTTTATGAATCTAGTTTTCAACGCCGTTAACCATGCTCAATTCTGAGTTGAATTGAGTGGGTTGTGGCCGAAGTTCGAAACTGACTCAGGGATTAAAAACCCTCTTTTGGCTAGTTGATGCCTTAATCTTTATTGGGACTTGTTATTTCGAGTTCCTTGGTGTTAATCACCTACTAAATGCATCTTGGATGTTTCTTAGACTTTTTATTCGAAAATGAACCATGTTTGAGGAAATGTCGTTGGCCAAATGTTTGGAAAAGGGAAGAACAAAATGCAAGGCAGATTGCCTTGGAAATTTTAGAAACTTTAGTGGCTTTGTTAACTAGTTTCCCGAATGAATTTTTCCATGAATTTGATAGAGGAATAGTCCATATATGGTAGGATGATACTGCCAAATTTGGTGCCATTTTGAGTCCATTTCAATGCCCAACTAGAGTCACAAAGTTCCAGCTTTAAATCTGAAAATTTGTCAAGTGAGTTTCGTTTTTGCACCAACTTTGAGCTGCTATATCATGGTGCTCAAAACTCCGATTCTTATTCTGTTTGTTGAGTTTTAAACCTTGCTTGCAGCTATAATTGAGTACCAAATTACAGAGGCTAGATCGAATCCTGTGATTTTTGCCGAATTTTCAAATTTGGCAAAAAATCCAACCTCAAAACTGTCTCGCAAGTTTAAAACAGCAACTTGGAGCTAATTTTTGAATATCTTTCATTTGGAATCATGAAAAAGTGTTTTCTAGGAACTTTTAGTACTTTGGACGAAGTTTCCAACAGTACTAATTTTTCGAATTTTGGACTTGAAATGAGTGAGATACGATTTTTCAAAAATTTCGTATCAAATCTGAAATTTTCAAAACTTGAGGAAATAGAGTTTCTCGAATTCTCCTTCTGCCCTCGATATCACTTGGACGTTTTACACTTGATTTCAAAGTTGAAAACTCGATTTCTCTTGTGCTTTGAAACCCCGTCTTTGAGCCTTGATTTATGAAAAAATAGGGCTCATTTTCATGAGAATTCTTTTAGATTGTACAAGTGTACAATCTTCCTTGATAATTAGGGTATATGAGTGATAGATTATTATTAATTGCTTAGGCACTCACGAGAATCTTCAAGAGGATCCCACGGTGGACGCCTGAACCCCAAGTGTGCTTTACTACTTGAAACTATTTGGTGAGCGTCAAGTGCATGTTTACTTGAACTCTTGTGAACTTGATACATGCTTACTTGTTATCCATGACTTGAGATTTTGAAAATGGAATCGAGTGTGTACTTTATTGCACTCGTTCTCATTCGAAATAAATAACTCATGTTTGAAATGTTAGAATATATCAAATGCTTGAAATTATCAAATGCTTGAATGACATGAATTTGTATGCTATGGCTGCATACGTCGCTGGAGTGAATCTTCTCAACATACAAATGTTACATGGGAGACGCCCAAATCTCACTGGCTAACCTTGGACTCGAGCCGGCATGGGCTTGGTCGGGCTCCTTGGCGAACCATGAGAAAACAAAAGCTTAACGTATTAAGAGATCTTATTTGGCATACTCGAACAGTATCGCCTCAAACAAATGACAGGCGGGCCCGATACAGGGGTATGTAAGTTGAAAAGGGACATGATAAGTGAAGTTCTACGGACTAAATCTACCCGATTGACGGAGTGTCAATTCGTGGAGGTTCTGGATCGCGCAAGCGGAAAATAACTCCTGAGAGTTCCTATATTCTTGAATTGTTTCGGTTTACATATTATGGCTCAAATTATTAATTTCTTGCATATTACTGATTTATTCGTTGAATGAGATTGTTTTTTGGACAATGTACTTGCATATGTATTTCTTGGCCTCACGAACGTTTTGTTCACCCTGTAAATTTGTTTTCCTTAACAGGAATGGATTGGAGTGAACTCGGAGAAACCCCTTTTGAATGTACTTTTGTATTAGGGTTTCAATGTACATGGCTAGACTCTGGTTTATTGTAAAATTTGGGATTTGATGTAACTTTTAAGAATCTGATGTAAGATTTGGACGATTGATGCATTTTGTACTCGTGGTGTACTATTGAATATTGGTTATGGAAGCAACTTTCCTTATTAGACTTGTGTTATTGGTTATTTATAGTTAAACTTGAATCGTATTGCCTTGAATCCTGGCGAGAGTTGGGCAAGCGTCCCGCGGATACCCTCTGATTCGCCTTAGGGAGAAGTGGGGGCGTCCACAGTTGGTATCAGAGCACTAGATTAGAGATCTATATGGGAGACCTACTAGATACTCTACCCTTAAGACCTAAGACAGAATGACTTAGTCATATTTCAAGGGATATTTGGGCAAGTTAGTGACTAAGTTAGGCATGCCGTAAGTGACATTCGTGCGAGCTAGTGATTAAGTTTCTAATCCTGAATTGTGATTGTTTTGCAGAGATGGAGAATGGAAATGGGACTCCGGCATCTAACGGGAATGGTCATGCTAATGGTAATGGCCACGTTGAGTCTCTTAAACCTATTTACTACCGAGCTCTTGGTGGAGGAGCTCGAGTGCACTACTTGCCTGCTACTGGATATTCTCGATGTTCGTGTAGATTGACCTTTGCCTACCCGAACCATTTGGTTCTAGCCTTGGACGACGAGCGTCGTCAGTTAGTGGATCTTAACCGAGATTTACAGGTAGAGGTGGATGAGTTTAGACAGATGGTTAGTGCTCAGGGCGAGAGGATCGCTGAACTTGAGAAGGTAGTGGAGGGCGAGGTGGCTACTGCTGCAGTTACTCGTGAGGAGCTCCAGAGAACTAGGGCTCGACTCATTAGATTAGGTGAGAAGATCCGTGATTGGGTTTTCGGGATCCTAACTGATGCTATTAGGCTAATAGATGAGATGATGGATGTAGTCCCGAGCTCTAATCTGGAGGAGGATCCCGGAGGAGGATTCTGAGGAGGAGATTCTGCCTGGTAGTCCTACTGTAGACTTGATCCCTAGTGATTGACTCCTTTGACCCTTTTGACGGATGTAATTAGGATTAGTTGGGGTGATGCGAGTACTGAGGCCAATGTATTTGCATGACTGTATGGCCTACTTTTGAGACACTTGTTTCTACTTTAGTCTTCTGTGACTAAAAGTACTCTTGTTGCACTTGCGTGCTATATTTTTGTGATTGTCCCTAACTTGCTAATTGTATGAACTTGAAATGTTAATGAATGTAAATTATTATTATTTTCAATGTTTTCTTACTTGATTCTTGTTTCGATCTTTTCTTGCATAATTGATTTATTTCTTGCACTCAGCACGTCTAGAATAATAGAAGGACTAAAGAGTGGTCGAAACCGTGGGCGAGGGACTAGACAGGCCGAACCTCATAAGGATGACTAGGGATCGGCAATTGGACCGACCCAAGGACAGGAAAATGTAGAGAAAAATCAAGTGGCTACTGCCATTAATAGGATGACTGACATCCTAGAACGCTTAGCTGATAGGCAAGATCCTGAACCGTTTAACCAACTTGGGGGACAAGATAGAGGAGAGGATAGAGGCTTAAAGAGGTTCTTGAAGTTCAACCCGCCTAAGTTTACTGGTGAACCCGACCCTGAATTAGTGGAGAACTGGTTGGAGAGAATGACCAATATATTTGCCGCTCTAGACTATACTGAGGATAGGCGAGTAAATTTGCTGCCTTCCAATTTGAAAAATAGCACGTGCTTGGTGGGATCTGATAAGGGGAAAATGGGAGAGAGCCCAAACCCCTTGGATTTGAGAAAATTTCACGAGGGAATTTAATGAGAAATTTCTTCCACCCTTAATCCAAGAAAAAGAGAGAGAATGAATTTATCAAGTTGAAACAAGGAACCATTAGTGTGGCGGAGTATGAGGAAAAATTCACTAAACTTTCTAAGTATGCCCATGAGCTAGTGATTAATGAGCGAAATGGATAAGGCGATTTGTACAAGGATTAATGTGGAAATCCAAGAGGGTTTAGCCGCAACCCAAATCTCTACATTTACTGAGCATTTATAGAAAGTGCAAATGGTTGAAAGTGTAAGAATGCAAGTGAGAGACTTTCATAATAGGAAGAGAAACTTTTCTAGTCGTACTTCTGGACAGACTAGTAAGAATACTCAGCCTTCCAAAACTGGAAGAGGAATAGGAGGAATAAAGACTACTGGAGTTTTGAGAGGAGTTTTATCTAGAGGAGGTCGTAGTGGGCCGACTCAAGTTAGGGGAGCGCCTTCTACTAGTTCGGTTGTGACCCCTCAAGTTATTTGTGGGTACTGTGGTAAACCCAACCATTCTGAGAATGACTGCTGGAGGAAGTCTGGAAAGTGCCTGCTATGTGGTAGTGCCGAACACCAAGTTGCAAGTTGTCCGAAAGCACCAAAGATAGGAGGTAACACACAAAGACCAGAAAAGTCAACTTCCAAGCAGACCAGTGCTGGAGGAAGCCGACCGAAAGTACCGGTTAGGGTTTATGCACTGGACTATCAACAGGTTCCTGAGGCGACTGAAGTGGTCGAAGGTACAATTCCAATCTTTCATCGTCTAGTTAGGGTTTTAATTGATTCGAGTGCAACACACTCTTTTGTAAACCCTAATTTCATGAATGGAATAGACTTGAAATCAATTAAATTACCGTATGATTTGGAGGTTAAAACGCCTATTGGGACCAAAGTCTAATCGCTAATTTGATGTATAGAGATTGTGAAATTTGGATTGGGGAACGAAAACTATTGGCAGATTTAATAGGTTTAGCGATTAAGGGATATGATGTGATCCTAAAAATGGATTGGCTAGCCCGTTATAATGCCCAATTGAACTGCAGGACAAAGATAGTAGAATTGTGCATTCCGAGAGAGGCAACTTTAAAACTGGACGTACGGGGAGATTAGTCTCATCTGCACTTATCTCAGGGATCCGAGTTAGGAAAATGTTAAGTAAATGAGTTCAAAGATATTTGGCTTTTCTAATAAACACCCCTAGTGATAAGGTGAAATTGGAAAACATGCCTGTAGTAAAAGATTATCCGGATGTTTTTTCTGAGGAGTTAGAGTTCTTACCACCGGAAAGATATATAACTTTTAAGATTGATGTGATTCCGGGAGTAGCACCTATCTCTAAAACGCCTTATCGGATGGCTCCAACTGAATTGAAATTACAATTGCAGGACTTATTGGAACGGAGCTTTATAAAGGAAAAGTGATTCACCATGGGGAGCCCCGGTCTTGTTTGTTAAGAAGAAAGATGGGAGTTTAAGGTTGTGTATAGACTATCGAGACTTGAATGAGGTTACCATCAAGAATAAGTACCCGTTGCCCCACATTGATGAATTGTTTGACCAATTGTAAGGGGCGGTAGTATTCTCTAAGTTGGATTTGAGACAGGGTTATTATCAATTGAGATTTTTGGAGAAAGATATACCCAAAACTGCTTTTAACTAGAGATATAGACACTTTGAGTTTGCAGTAATGTCATTTGGATTAACGAATGCACCTGCTGCTTTTATGGATTTAATGCATAGGGTTTTTAAGTCTAATTTGGATCAATTGTGGTGGTATTCATTGATGATATTTTAGTGTACTCTAAAAATGTGAAAGATCATGAAAAACACTTTGGAATTGTTTTGCAAACCTTGAGGGGAAAACCAATTGTATGCTAAGTTTAGCAAGTGTGAGTTTTGGTTAAGAGAAGTGACATTCTTGGGACACATAGTTTCTAAGGAAAGGATTAAAGTGAATCAAACCAAAGTTGAAGCTGTTTCAAAGTGAAAATGACCGGAAACCCCTACTGAATTCGAAATTTCATAGACTAGCAGGGGTAATTGTGACAGCCCCACCTTCCCCTAAAGCGAACCAAAGGGTTCGGCGGACCGCCTGCCCAGCTCTCGCCAGGACTCGTTCACTCACATCAAACCAAAATGAGATATAGCCTCGAGAAAAAAAAAATGAAAACAATTCCCAACTTGAAACATTTATACTTACATTCATCCAAACTCAAGATGGTAATACAAATCCAAAAGAGACAAAAGTCCTCAGTTCTCCGTCCGACCCAGTCCTAACCATATCCTAGAGCGAGTACAAAAGCCCATAATTGTACAAAGGGACTAAACTATGCTATTCTAAACAGATCTCTCGCCCTTTGCTTGTAAACCCCTGTTAAGGAAAACAAAAGACGTGGAATGAGCTAAAAGCCCAGCGAGGTTCTATATACACAAACTAAGCAAGTAAACAAGGACATTAGCATGTGATAACAAGTAATCCAGATAACAATTATGAAGTAAAACAAGAGTAACACTTTCATTGAAAGGATACGGGCTCACGGAGAGCCATTCGTTCATTCATTCATTCCTCATTCCTTCAAGCGTTTTTAGAAAAAGTTGCATTTGTCATTGAAAACCTCTCCGTACCATCTTGCCATCATTCGTTCATTTCGTTCTTCCCCTTCTAGCCAGCGCACTGGCTAGTCCTTCCCAAACTTCGTGGTCATACTCGAGTATACCAAACATTAAACATTCACCCAGGGTCACTAATCGCTCGACCGAGTCCGTTTCTGGCTCGAGTCGACCAGTAACAAAGGGCATGGGCCCAGTTCAGCCGAAGGCTTACATCATGCACAATTAAACATTTAATCATTCAGTCATTGAAAATTTCACGTTCATTTAAGGTCGAGTGCGATAAAGTACACACTCGCCCTAGCAAAATTCGTTTTTTGGCAAGCATTGAGAACATTTGACATTCAATCAAGGATCACAAGTAGCCACATAGTCAATGTAAATGTAACGTACGGCAATCACTTATTCAAAGTAACAATCCAAAGAGTCACAATAATTCACGTAATCATGAGCAACAAATCGTATATAAAACACCTCACCTAATTTCAAGCAAAATTACGTCCAAAGTATCCCTCCGGATATCAACTTTAGTCCACCAAGAAAACCCTAATAACAATCATGAGAAATGTTATGGTTCAATTATCAAAATATTTAAGCAAATCAAAGAAAATCTGAATTAAAACTAGTACAAGGTGGAAGTATGATTTTTGGAAGTGAAAGGGTACATTTTGATCAAAGGAAATGAATAACTAAAGGTTTTCCAAATCAAACATAAAACTAAGCTCAAAAGGTTTTAGAAAATTAAATCGGAAAAAATTTGAAACAGTTGCCACGTCAGAATCCGGCCAGGAATTGGCCGGATATCCGGCCGGATAGTCGGCCGGATTCAAGGCAGAGACGACCTAATTTTTTTCTTCTTCCCCTGTCAATTCGGCCAACAATCCGGCCAAGAATTGGCCGGATACACGCGGATTATGAACAGTAAATTTTTCCCCTTTTTCGTAAATGTGTTTTTGGCTCAAAACTAACACATCTATAACGAATTAATGTATAACAAGGGTTTTGGGAAAAATTCACATCCAAACGGATGATAAAATACCCTATTGCACCCCAAAATCTTACTTATAAAAGCTAGGTTTTCGTGGCTGGGAAACCCTAGGCCACTTCTTTTGTTTGGAGGAAATCAAACACATATTTGAAGTTCAAACTCAACATTCGAAACCAAACATTATGGTAAAAGGGAAGTTACAAATGCAAGTAAATTACAACTAAAATGGAACTAAATCAACTACACAAGACAAGTTCAATACATCACCAAATCACATTTCGAATTCTCATTTCATTCACTCTAATCTTCAAAGAGAATAAACGGACGGCATAACCCTTGTTTTCCTTACTTTTCCAGGCTATAACAAGCCACCAAACTCACAACATTCAACCCCAATCTCATATACAAATCATAGACTATCAAAACACCCTTAATATACAACCAATTGGAAGCTTCACAACCAACCACACAAACCCTAATTTAATCATATCTCAGCACACACAACTCCGATTCAGTTGATTCCAAAGCCATAGAAAAGCTAAGATACAAGGCTACAATTCTTAAGAAGGCATCAAAAGCTAATTCATTAATCTTCCCAGCCAAATGAGCCAATTACAGAGGCTGAAAATCATTTCCGGACAGAAACAGGGGAGCAGGGGTAAAATAGTCATTTCACAGGCTACCATGCTCCGATTGAGCTGAAATTTTACAGGCATAATCTACACTCAATTATCTCCAACTTTCATGTTTTGAGCTAAGTCCAATTCGGCCTCCATCATGACCGAATAACACTGGGCAGAACAGGCAAAAAAATTCACCAAAAACTGAAAATCAACACATCCCTACTCTTAGCTAAGAAATGATGCACAAAACCACCCAAGTAACAACCACAAGCCATTAATTTCCATCTACTAGAAGCAAATAAGGATGTTCTTAGCAAATTACCTCAAGACCTCAAAGGAAATGGTAGCTTAGTCCTTGTTCCTCCAAATCAACTCCACCAAAGCCCTTAATCCCACCTTAGCTAGCACTTGTATGGAGGGGGTTTCAAATTTGGTTGGTTAAAATCTCAAGTTTGAGCAAGGATTGAAGCTAGAAATTTGGGAGAGCTCTCTCTTGTTTTTCTTGTCATGAAGTTCGGCCAAGAGCAAAGAAAAATGGGAGGAAAATTGGTCAAAGTTGGTTTTAGGAAGATCAAAGAAAGTTAGGCAAGTCTAGGCCAATCGGATTGCGACACATGCCTCTTGAAGTTTCTAAGCTTATTCTCCTCACCGTCCAATGATTCATTTATCTAGCTAACCTCTAATTATCTCCTAGCACCTTTGTAATATAATGTCACTTAATATTTCGTCACCTAATTCGGCAAAATTATAACGCACTAGCGGGGCCCCACATCGAACGCATGCACTTTCAAGTTACGATACACTAACTTATGCTAGGAAAATGAATTGGAAAATTGTATTTACTTGTAAAATGTATAAAACATTTAATATTTTCAAGGATAGTAATAAAATGTGGGCACAGAAATAAAATAATACTTAGAAAATGTGAAAATTTTCGGGTTCTCACACTCTCTCCCCCTTAAGAAATTTCGTCCTCGAAATTTTACCTTCTGTTTCCTCATGGAATCCTGGAGCTTGTTGCGGTTCTATGGCATATACCTGAGCTGGTGTTTTTGTTCGGTTCCCTCGTTCGTTAGTCGGCTTCGGTTTGGCTTCACTTACTTGTTGAGTACTAGCCCCTCGTGGCTGCTTCTTTGGACAATTACTCAGCTGATGCTCACCACTCCCACAGATCAAACATTTTCGTCCTTTCCTCCAGCAGTCATGCTCAGTGTGGTTTGCCTTTCCACAATAGCCACAAGCCAAGCGAGGGTTTACTGTTTGGCTTTCTCGAGAAGTCTTCTCAGGCCCTATTTGACTTCCTTTTGTAGACCCCTCATATAGTGCTCCATATGTCCAGGGTGGATGAGGGAAACGGTTCACTTTTGGCACTTTGGAGGGCGTTGTCTTTTCCCCAGATTCTTCAGGCATGCTACTAGGTGCGCCCCTTTTCCGCACTTGAAAAGCTTTTACTTGTGCTTTTGCATCCTCGATTCTTTGTGCTTTCTCAAGAGCTTCTGTAAAGGTGTTAACTTGAACAGCCGCTAAAGCTTCTTGAATTTCCAAATTCAAGCCTTGGATGAACCGCCTTATCCGTCTTCGCTCAGTAACCACTAATTCAGAGGCGAACTTGGATAGTTTAGTGAATTTCGTCTCATATTCGGCCACACTCAGGGTTCCTTGACGCAATCCAATAAATTCGTCCTCCCTCCTTTCTTGGACCAGGGGTGGGAGGTACTTCTCGTAAAATTCTCGTGTAAAGTTCACCCATGTCCATGCAGTTTGTTCTCTCTCCCATTTAGCCCTAATAACATTCCACCATGCTCGGGCCGGTCCTTCGAATTGAAATACTGCAAAGTTCACTTGTCTTTGCTCCGTGTAGTTTAGGGCTGCAAAGATGTTAATCATCACCTCTAACCATTGTTCAGCTATATCTGGATCAGATCCTCCAAGGAATTTAGGAGGATTAAACTTTTGAAATCTTTCTAAAGCCCTATCTTCTCCTATCTCTCTTATTTCGGGGTTCTGGGGTTGATTCACTGGCAATTGGCCCTGTTGATCTACCAATCGCGCTAGAATTTTGGTCATTTGTTGTATTGCCGTCGCCACTTGATCTCCGGCCCCAACCCTCGGTCCACTATCTTGCTCAGTTACTGTTTCCCTTTCTTTTCTTGGTTCTGGGGCTTGCCTAGCCCCACGGCCACGACTAATTCCTCGTCCACGACTTACTCCACGTCCTCGACCACGTCTCCCTTCCATGTCCTTTTCTCTCTTTTCTTTCTCTCTTTTTTTTTTTTTTTCCAAAATTTGATTTAGTATGCAAACAAAGTAAATGAACTACAATGGCACAATATAACACACCAAATACGCAAGGAAACAGATCAAGTTGGGCAAAATCAAATATAGCAAGTACTATACACATACTTATTGAAAAGCTTTAAGCCAAATAGATACAGTAGCAACCAAATGCGTACAGTAGCAGTACAGGGCAAAACGGGAAGTAAACGTGACGTGTCGTTCTACTCTCGGTTAAAACATTCCCCGTTCAATTTCTCACTTCTCTTACTACCCGAACTGGACATCCGATAACGCTTTACACTTACTTTTACTAAACATTAGCCCATTCCTACTTCCCACAAAAGATTGCAAGTCCTTAGTATTACCCTCAACTCTCGCGTACTCGGGTACAAGAATCCGAGATAATTCACCACTCGAGCTGATCAGACCCAAGTACAAATTATCTACAATCGAGATTCCTACCTGACGTACATTTCTATTGTCCTCAAGTACCATGAAAAGGATTTACACTTATAACGATTCATGATTCATAACTTATACTCAAAAGAGCACTTAATCCGTCATACTTATTCACGAGATCAGGACCATACACCACTTGGCCCAAGCTCACTCCGCGCAGAGACCACGCGAAGTAGCTCTGATACCACCTGTGACAGCCCCACCTTCCCCTAAGGCGAACCAAAGGGTTCGGCGGACCGCCTGCCCAGCTCTCGCCAGGACTCGTTCACTCACATCAAACCAAAATGAGATATAGCCTCGAGAAAAAAAAAATGAAAACAATTCCCAACTTGAAACATTTATACTTACATTCATCCAAACTCAGATGGTAATACAAATCCAAAAGAGACAAAAGTCCTCAGTTCTCCGTCCGACCCAGTCCTAACCATATCCTAGAGCGAGTACAAAAGCCCATAATGTACAAAAGGGACTAAACTATGCTATTCTAAACAGATCTCTCGCCCTTGCTTGTAACCCCTGTTAAGGAAAACAAAAGACGTGGAATGAGCTAAAAGCCCAGCGAGGTTCTATATACACAACTAAGCAAGTAAACAAGGACATTAGCATGTGATAACAAGTAATCCAGATAACAATTATGAAGTAAAACAAGAGTAACACTTTCATTGAAAGGATACGGGCTCACGGAGAGCCATTCGTTCATTCATTCATTCCTCATTCCTTCAAGCGTTTTAGAAAAAGTTGCATTTGTCATTGAAAACCTCTCCGTACATCTTGCCATTCATTCGTTCATTTCGTTCTTCCCCTTCTAGCCAGCGCACTGGCTAGTCCTTCCCAAACTTCGTGGTCATACTCGAGTATACCAAACATTAAACATTCACCCAGGGTCACTAATCGCTCGACCGAGTCCGTTTCTGGCTCGAGTCGACCAGTAACAAAGGGCATGGGCCCAGTTCAGCCCGAAGGCTTACATTCATGCACAATTAACATTTAATCATTCAGTCATTGAAAATTTCACGTTCATTTAGGTCGAGTGCGATAAAGTACACACTCGCCTAGCAAAATTCGTTTTTGGCAAGCATTGAGAACATTTGACATTCAATCAAGGATCACAAGTAGCCACATAGTCAATGTAAATGTAACGTACGGCAATCACTTATTCAAGTAACAATCCAAAGAGTCACAATAATTCACGTAATCATGAGCAACAAATCGTATATAAAACACTCACCTAATTTCAAGCAAAATTACGTCCAAAGTATCCCTCCGGATATCAACTTTAGTCACCAAGAAACCCTAATAACAATCATGAGAAATGTTATGGTTCAATTATCAAAATATTTAAGCAAATCAAAGAAAATCTGAATAAAACTAGTACAAGGTGGAAGTATGATTTTTGGAAGTGAAAAGGGTACATTTTGATCAAAGGAAATGAATAACTAAAGGTTTTCCAAATCAAACATAAAACTAAGCTCAAAAGGTTTTAGAAAATTAAATCGGAAAAATTTGAAACAGTTGCCACGTCAGAATCCGGCCAGGAATTGGCCGGATATCCGGCCGGATAGTCGGCCGGATTCAAGGCAGAGACCGACCTAATTTTTTTCTTCTTCCCCTGTCAATTCGGCCAACAATCCGGCCAAGAATTGGCCGGATACACGGCCGGATTATGAACAGTAAATTTTTCCCCTTTTTCGTAAAATGTGTTTTTGGCTCAAAACTAACACATCTATAACGAATTAATGTATAACAAGGGTTTTGGGAAAAATTCACATCCAAACGGATGATAAAATACCTTATTGCACCCCAAAATCTTACTTATAAAAGCTAGGTTTTCGTGGCTGGGAAACCCTAGGCCACTTCTTTTGTTTTGGGAGGAAATCAAACACATATTTGAAGTTCAAAACTCAACATTCGAAACCAAACATTATGGTAAAAGGGAAGTGTACAAATGCAAGTAAATTACAACTAAAATGGAACTAAAATCAACTACACAAGACAAGTTCAATACATCACCAAATCACATTTCGAATCTCATTTCATTCACTCTAATCTTCAAGAGAATAAACGGACGGCATAACCCCTTGTTTTCCTTACTTTTCCAGGCTATAACAAGCCACCAAACTCACAACATTCAACCCCAATCTCATATACAAATCATAGACTATCAAAACACCCTTAATATACAACCAATTGGAAGCTTCACAACCAACCACACAAACCCTAATTTAATCATATCTCAGCACACACAACTCCGATTCAGTTGATTCCAAAGCCATAGAAAAGCTAAGATACAAGGCTACAATTCTTAAGAAGGCATCAAAAGCTAATTCATTAATCTTCCCAGCCAAATGAGCCAATTACAGAGGCTGAAAATCATTTCCGGACAGAAACAGGGGAGCAGGGGTAAAATAGTCATTTCACAGGCTACCATGCTCCGATTGAGCTGAAATTTTACAGGCATAATCTACACTCAATTATCTCCAACTTTCATGTTTTGAGCTAAGTCCAATTCGGCCTCCATCATGACCGAATAACACTGGGCAGAACAGGCAAAAAAATTCACCAAAAACTGAAAATCAACACATCCCTACTCTTAGCTAAGAAATGATGCACAAAACCACCCAAGTAACAACCACAAGCCATTAATTTCCATCTACTAGAAGCAAATAAGGATGTTCTTAGCAAATTACCTCAAGACCTCAAAGGAAATGGTAGCTTAGTCCTTGTTCCTCCAAATCAACTCCACCAAAGCCCTTAATCCACCTTAGCTAGCACTTGTATGGAGGGGTTTCAAATTTGGTTGGTTAAATCTCAAGTTTTGAGCAAGGATTGAAGCTAGAAATTTGGAGAGCTCTCTCTTGTTTTTCTTGTCATGAAGTTCGGCCAAGAGCAAAGAAAAATGGGAGGAAAATTGGTCAAAGTTGGTTTTAGGAAGATCAAAGAAAGTTAGGCAAGTCTAGGCCAATCGGATTGCGACACATGGCCTCTTGAAGTTTCTAAGCTTATCTCCTCACCTCCAATGATTCATTTATCTAGCTAACCTCTAATTATCTCCTAGCACCTTGTAATATAATGTCACTTAATATTTCGTCACCTAATCGGCAAAATTATAACGCACTAGCGGGCCCCACATCGAACGCATGCACTTCAAGTTACGTACACTAACTTATGCTAGGAAAATGAATTGGAAAATTGTATTTACTTGTAAAATGTATAAAACATTTAATATTTTCAAGGATAGTAATAAAATGTGGGCACAGAAATAAAATAATACTTAGAAAATGTGAAAATTTTCGGGTTCTCACAGTAATACCGGAGATTTATGCAAAATTTTTCTAGAATTGCTGGACCCATGACCGAGTTGACCAAGAAAAATGGGAAGTTTATATGGAGTCCTAAGTGTGAAGAGAGTTTCCAAGAGTTGAAAAGACGTTTGACAAGAGCATCTATGTTAGCTCTGTCGAATGGGAATGATAGTTTTGTGAATCTAACACAGATGCATCCAAAGAAGGTTTGAGATGTGTTTTTAATGCAAATGACAAAGTAATAGCTTATGCCTCTAGAAAATTGAAACCACATGAAGGGAATTATCCGACTCATGATTTGGAAGTTAAGCAGTTGTAGTATTTGTTTTTGAAGAAATGGAGACATTACTTGTATGGAGTGACATTTGAGGTTTTTACTGACCACAAAAGCCTTAAATATTTGTTTTTCTCAAAAGGAACTGAATTTGAGGTAGCGTAGATGGATGAAATTTTTTGGAGTATTATGATTGTACGATAAAATACCATCCAGGGAAGGCCAATATAATAGCCGATACTTTGAGTAGTCAAGTACAAGTGGCCGGATTGATGATTAAGGAATTACACTTGTTGGAGGAAATTAGTTATTGGGATCCTAAACTTGAGTCAAGAAAAGTAATTTTGAAAAATATTGTAATGAATTCCACTCTGTTGGAACGTATCAAGGAATCTCAAGAAAAAGACCCTGAAGTACAAAAATGGGTGGAGATAGTCAAAAAGGGAGAAAAATCAGATTTTAACTTGGATCAAATGGTATTTTGAGATTTCGGAATCGGATAGTAATGTCAAAGGATGAAGGGCTTAAGAAAGAAATTTTTGAAAGAGGCACGCCGATCGAAATTTAACGGTTATACCCAGGAGGGAATAAAATGTATCAAGATTTGAAGAGTCTGTATTGGTGGGAGAGCATGAAAAAGGAAATTGCTCAATTTGTCCAAACTTGTTTGACTTGTCAACAAGTAAAAGCAGAACATCAGAGACCATCAGGAACTTTTGCAACCTCTGAAGATTACCTGAGTGGAAGTGGAGAATATCACTATGGATTTTGTAATCAGGGTTACCAATGACACAAAGAGGCCACGATACTATTTAGGGTGATAGTGGATAGACTGACCAAATCGGCTCATTTCCTGCCGATCAACATGAAGTACCCATTGGAGAAATTAGCTACGTTGTACTTGGATGAGATTATCAGGTTACATGGAATACATGTGAGCATAGTGTCCGATAGAGATCCAAAATTTGTTTGAAGATTCTGGCAAAAGATGCAAGAGATGTTGGGGAACTAAATTGAATTTTAATACTACTTACCATCCCCAAACCGGTATGGACAGTCTGAGAGAACAATTCAAACCCTTGAGGACATGTTGAGGACTTGTGTTCTGAATTTTTGGGGAAAAGTTGGAGTAATTTTTGACATTGGTGGAATTTGCCTATAATAATAGTTTTCACCCTTCTATTCAAATGGCTCCGTATGAGGCACTTTATGGTCGGAAGTGTAGATTTCCGGATTTGTTGGAATGAAAGTAGGTGAACGTACGATCTTAGACCCGACTACAATACCTTGGATTGAGGAACTAATGAGAAAGTGAAGCTGGTACACCAGAGGATTCGGACCGCTTCAAAGTCGTCAGAAGAATTACGTAGATAATTGGAAAAAAGGATTTAGAATTTGCAGTTGAAAATCAAGTATTTCTTAAGATTACACCTCAAAAACAAGTTTTAATGTCTGGGAAAAGGAAAGAAATTACAACAGAGATTTGTAGGGCCTTATAAGGTTATCCAACGTGTAGAAATGTGGCCTATAAGTTGGAATTGCCATCGAGTTTGTCTCGGATTCATAACGTGTTCCATGTATTTATGCTTAAGATATCATCCAGACCCTTCTCATATTTTGCAACCGAAAGCATTGAGATTGATGAGACTTTAACCTATGAGGAGAAACCGGTAAAACTTCTGGATAGGAGGTGAAGGAATTACAAAATAAACGGATACCATTGGTAAAAGTTATTTGGAGGGATCATGGAATAGAGGAGGCACTTGGGAGATTGAAGAAGTATTCGAGGAAAGTATCCAGACCTATTCGCCAATCAAGGTGAATTTCGAGGACGAAATTTTTCTTAAGGAGGGAGAGGATGTGAGGACTCGTTAATTTTCTTATTTTAAACTCCTAATTTTAACTTATTTAATTATTTATTTGGCCAATTACCCCGAATATTATTTTCTAACCTTTTAGACCTAATTACATGGGTCTATAATTTAGTTATATTTTTTAAAGTGACTTGTTTTCAAAATTTAAATTTTGGCAGTTCGTTAAGTGTGAATAGTGAATGCGCGTTTTGGAAATAATAATCGATTCGAGAATACAATAAAATTGAAAAATTGGAGACTTGTACATTAGTTTTAAAATGGTTACTTTTAAGTTGAATACTCAAGTGATAGTTAGTTATACTATCGTTATAAGAATTTCTTAGAATTTCGCGTTATCGCGCACAAAGTTGGACGTTCGCGTTTTCGCTTGCGCGCGACTAATTGGAAGATTTTAGAAATTATTTCTAGACTATTAAGAGTGAATAATATTACTATGAAATATAAGTGCATTAGAGGTTTAGTGCACAAGTGAAACAAATTCGAGAGGAATCGAACACGAAACGCGCGCGGTATGCTCGCGGGGAGAGAGTTGACTTTTGGGGCATTTTAGCCACTCATTTTAGCTTCTTAAGGAAGCTTCATTACAACAAAAAACTCTCTCTCTTAAGCTCAAGAACAGCTAGCCAAAGGAGAAGAAAAACAACTCCAAAGTTCATCAAATTTCCTCTTCATTTCACCTCCAAAAACTTCACCATTCACCTCAAAATTTAACCGCACTTAGCTAATCACTTGGAGATCACATCAAGTTAGGAAAATAACTTGCTTTCCACGGTTTTGCTGAGCTTTAAGAGGCTGAAAATTTCTGCTTGAGTCACCAACAAAGGTAAGCAACGATCAATCTTTGGAAAATCTTGGTTTATGGAAGTAGTCCTGCACTTATAAGTTCATATGATCAGTGGGTAGCTTGATTATGTTGGAAATTGTTGTGGGCTCTATGAATTCCCAATATGGCTTGTTGGAATGAATTTGATGAGTTTTAATGTTGATAATGTTGGATTAGAGGTTTAAACTAGTGGAAATAGGTTGTATTGTTGAAGGAAAGTTCAAAGGAAGTGAAGGAGGAATTTTTCCGATTCTGCCCCTGTGATGTCCGTGGCCGTTAGGGGCAATTTTGTGGTTCCAATGGCTTAGTTATGATGCTTATATGTTGTATGAAATGTGTAGAAAGTTTCATCAAAAAATTCCATGATTTGGTTGTCCAAAACGGAAGGGTTTTTTGAAGATTCAGCAAAAACTGGAAAAAATTTCCCGTCACTGCTCTGGTAATATTTTTGTTTTGGCTATAACATTTTTCTCCGATGTCAAAATCCAAGTGCCGTTTCTGGCACTAGAAACTAGACGTTCCCAACTTTCCAACGGTATAAAATGCACGTTCTGATTCCACCTGAGTGAATCCGTACCAACCTTGTAAAATTGACTGTCCTGTTTCTCGTCTGCCACTGAAAGCCCTGTTTTGAGCAGTGGAATTGATGCTTAAATATGAGCTAGTTGTGGACAGAGTTTTGGAAAACAATTTTCTTCTGATAAAATTGTAGCTTTATGAATCTAGTTTCAACGCCACTGATCCACGCTCAATTCTGAGTTGAATTGAGTGAGTTGTGGCCGAAGTTCGAAACTGACTTAGGGATTAAAAACCCTCTTTTGGCTAGTTGATGCCTTAATCTTTATTGGGACTTGTTATTTTGAGTTCCTTGGTGTTAATCACCTACTAAATGCATCTTGGATATTTCTTAGACTTTGTCTTCAAAAATGAACCATGTTTGAGGAAATTTCATTGGCCAAATGTTTCGAAAAGGGAAGAACAAAATGCAAGGCAGATTGCCTTGGAAATTTTAGAAACTTTAGTGGCTTTATTAACTAGCTTCCCGAATGAATTTTTCCATGAATTTGATAGAGGAATAGCCCTTGTATGCTATGATGGTACTGCCAAATTTGGTACCATTCCGAGTCCTTTTCAATGCCCAACTAGAGTCACAAAATTCCAGCTTTAAATCTGAAAATTTGTCCAGTGAGTTTCGTTTTTGCACCAACTTTGAGCTGCTATATCTTGGTGCTCAAAACTCCGATTCTTATTCTGTTTGTTGAGTTTTAAACCTTGCTTGCAACTCTAATTGAGTACCAAATTACAGAGGCTAGATCGAATCCTGTGATGTGTTTCGAATTTTCAAAGTTGGCGAAAATCCAACCTCAAAACTGTCTCGCAAGCTTAAAACAGCAGCTTGGAGCTAATTTTTGAATATCTTCCATTTGGAATCATGAAAAAGTGTCTTCTAGGAACTTTTAGTACTTTGGAAGAAGTTTCCAACGGTACCAAATTTTCCAATTTTCCAATCTGAAATTTTCGAAATTTGAGGAAATGGAGTTTCTCGAATTCTCCTTCTGCCCTCGATATCACTTGGACGTTTTACACTTGATTTCAAAGGTGAAAACTCGATTTCTCTTGTGCTTTGAAACCCCGCCTTTGAGCCTTGATTTATGAAAAAATAGGGTTCATTTTCATGAGAATTCTCTTAGATTGTACAAGTGTACAATCTTCTTTGATAATTAGGGTATATGAGTGATAGATTATTATTAATTGCTTAGGCACTCACGAGAATCTTCAAGAGGATCCCACGGTGGACGCCTGAACCCCAAGTGTGCTTTACTACTTGAACTATTTGGTGAGTGTCAAGTGCATGTTTACTTGAACTCTTGTGAACTTGATACATGCTTACTTGTTATCCATGACTTGAGATTTTGAAAATGGAGTCGAGTGTGTACTTTATTGCACTCGTTCTCATTCGAAATAAATAACTCATGTTTGAAATGCTAGAATATATCAAATGCTTGAAATTATCAAAATCTTGAATGACATGAATTTGTATGCTATGGCTGCATACGTCGTTGGAGTAAATCTTCTCGACATACAAATGTTACATGGGAGACGCACAAATCTCACTGGCTAACCTTGGACTCGAACCGGCATGGGTTTGGTTGGGCTCCTTGACGAACCATGAGAAAACAAAAGGTTAACCTATTAAGAGATCTTATTTGGCATACTCGATCAGTATCACCTCAAACAAATGACAGGCGGGCCCAATACAGGGTATGTAAGGTGAAAGGGACATGCTAAGTGAAGTTCTACGGACTAAATCTACTCGATTGACGGAGTGTCAATTCGTGGAGGTTCTGGATTGCGCAAGCGAAAAATAACTCCTGAGAGTTCCTATATCCTTGAATTGTTTCTGTTTACATATTATGGCTCGAATTATTAATTTCTTGCATATTACTGATTTATTCGTTGAATGAGATTGTTATTTGAACAATGTACTTGCATGTGTGTTTCTTGGCCTCACGAGTGTTTTGTTCACCCTGTAAATTTGTTTTCCTTAACAGGAATGGATTGGAGTGAATTCGGAGAAACCCCTTTTGAATGTACTTTTGTATTAGAGTTTCAATGTACATGGCTAGACTCTGGTTTATTGTAAAATTTGGGATTTGATGTAACTTTTGGGAATCTGATGTAAAATTTGGACGATTGATGCATTTTGTACTCGTTGTGTACTATTGAATATTGGTTATGGAAGCAACTTTCTTTATTAGACTTGTGTTATTGGTTATTTATAGTTAAACTTGAATCGTATTGCCTTGAATCCTGGCGAGAGTTGGGCAGGCGTCCCGCGGATACCCTCTGATTTGCCCTAGGGAGAAGTGGGGGCGCCACAGTTGGTATCAGAGCACTAGGTTAGAGATCTATATGGGAGATCTATTAGATACTCTACCCTTAAGACCTAAGACAGAATGACTTAGTCATATTTCAAGGGATATTTGGGCAAGTTAGTGACTAAGTTAGGCATGACGTAAGTGACATTCGTGCGAGCTAGTGATTAAGTTTCTAATCCTGAATTGTGATTGTTTTGCAGAGATGGAGAATGGAAATGGGACTCCGACATCTAACGGGAATAGTCATGCTAATGGTAATGGCCACGTAGAGTCTCTTAAACCTATTTACTACCGAGCTCTTGGTGGAGGAGCTCGAGTGCACTACTCGCCTGCTACTAGATATCCTCGATGTGCGTGTAGATTGACCTTTGCCTACCCGAACCATTTGGTTCTAGCCTTGGGACGACGAGCGTCGTCAGTTAGTGGATCTTAACCGAGATTTACAGGTAGAGGTGGATGAGTTTAGACAGATGGTTAGTGCTCAGGGCGAGAGGATCGCTGAATTTGAGGAGGTAGTGGAGGGAGAGGTGGCTACTGCTGCAGTTACTCATGAGGAGCTCCAGAGAACTAGGGCTCGACTCATTAGATTAGGTGAGGAGGTCCATGATCGGGTTTTCGGGATCCTAACCGATGCTATTAGGCTAATAGATGAGATGATGGATGTAGTCCCGAGCTTTGATCCGGAGGAGGATCCTGAGGAGAAGATTCTGCCTGGTAGTCCTACTGTAGACTAGATCCTTAGTGATTGACTCTTTTGACCCTTTTGACGGATGTAATTAGGATTAGTTGGGATGATGCGAGTGCTGAGACCATTGTATTTGCATGACTGTGTGGTCTACTTTTGAGACACTTGTTTCTACTTTAGTCTTCTGTGACTAAAAGTACTCTTGTGCCACTTGCATACTATATTTTTGTGATTGCCCCTGACTTGCTAATTGTATGAACTTGAAATCTAGTGATTGACTCTTTTGACCCTTTTGACGGATGTATTAGGATTAGTTGGGGTGATGCGAGTGCTGAGGCCATTGTATTTTGCATGACTGTGTGGTCTCTTTTGAGCACTTGTTTCTACTTTAGTCTTCTGTGACTAAAAGTACTCTTGTGGCACTTGCTGCTATATTTTTGTGATTGCCCCTGACTTGCTAATTGTATGAATTGAATGTTAATGAATGTAAATTATTGTTATTTCCAATGTTTTCTTGCTTGGTTCTTGTTTCGATCTTTTCTTGCATAATTGATTTATTTCTTGCACTAGGCACGTCTAGAATAATGGAAGGACTAAGAAGTGGTCGAACCTGGGCGAGGGACTAGACAGGCCCAACCTCATGGGGATGACCAGGGATCGGCAACTGGACCGACCCAGGACAGGAAAAATAAGAAAATCAAGTGGCTACTGCCATCAATAGGATGACTGACATCCTAGAACGCTTAGCTGATAGGCAAGGTCCTGGACCGTTTAACCAACCTGGGGACAGATAGAGGAGAGGATAGAGCCTTAAGAGGTTCTTGAAGTTCAACCCGCCTAATTTACTGGTGAACCCGACCCTGAAGTAGCGGAGAATTGGTTGGAGAGAATGACCAATATATTTGCGCTCTAGACAATCTGAGGATAGGCGAGTGAATTTTGCTGCTTCCAATTTGAAAATAGCACGTGCTTGGTGGGATCTGATAAGGAAAATGGGAGAGAACCCAAACCCTTGGATTTGAGAAAATTTCACGAGGGAATTTAATGAGAAATTTCTTCCCCCTTAATCCAAGAAAAGAGGGAGAGAATGAATTTATCAAGTTGAAACAAGGAACCCTTAGTGTAGCGGAGTATGAGGAAAATTCACTAAACTTTCTAAGTATGCCCTGCTAGTGATTAATGAGCGAAAGCGGATAAGGCGATTTGTACAAGGCTTAATGTGAAATCCAGAGGGTTTGGCGCAACCCAAATCTCTACATTTACTGAGCTTTAGAGAAAGCGCAAAGGGTTGAAAGTGCAAGAATGCAAGTGAGAGACTTTCAATAGGAAAGGAAACTTTTCTAGTCGTACTTCTGGACAGACTAGTAAGAATACTCACCTTCCAAAACTGGAGAGGAATGGGAGGAATAAGGACTGCTGGAGTTTCGAGGGAGTTTTATCTAGAGGAGGTCGTAGTGGGCCGACCAAGTTAGGGGAGCGCCTTCTACTGGTTCGGCTGTGACCCCTCAAGTTACTTGTGGGTACTAGGTAAACCCAACCATTCTGAGAATGACTGTTGGAGGAAGTCTGGAAAGTGTTTGCGTGTGGTAGTGCCGAACACCAATTGCAAGTTGTCCAAAGCAAAAGATAGGAGGTAACACACAAAGACCAGAAAAGTCAACTTCTAAGCAGACCAGTGCTGGAGGAAGTCGACCGAAAGTACCGGTTAGGGTTTATGCACTGGACTATCAACAGGTTCTGAGCGACTGAGGTGGTGAAGGTACAATTCCAATTTTTCACCGTTTAGCTAGGGTTTTAATTGA